>JAJOOO010080274.1:0-27430 GCA_029582685.1 Solanum piurae
AGCTTGCTTGGCCAAGGGTTGGGGTCCTCCCGGGGACCCTTAGGGTGGTCCCGGGGTGTCGTAATCGAACGTTTTGACCCTAAAGACATTTATTAAGAAACTAGGGTCACCTCCACTGATTTTAGACTCCAAACAACACATAAAAATATGAACAACATACTAGAACACACCAACACGTAAAAGACTAGTTTCCGAACGTCTTGGTCGTCCCTTGACGTTTGACTTCCAAACTCTTTAAAACTGACTTACAAAGCTATTATTCATTATTTTAACAAGTTATTAATGCATAAAACCCATGTGAGGCTCTACTTTATCCTACTTCATTTTGAGGGGTGTTACAATAGAATTGTGATTAGATTGTTGATCCATTTGAAAGGTGGAGGTGTTTACTTACTATGTACATTGTGATCATGTCCTTGAAGGAATAATTTGATGGATTGAAGTATTATCATGATGATGTATATATGAAGGTGATGTGAAGAATGTGCATAATCTAAGGGAATGAAAGATGATCTTGTTTAGAAGCTACTTGTGTTAGGATTGAATGTTATCTCTCTATTAACACTTGTGAATGATGGTGATTACGTGAAAGGATATTCTCACATACACACACACATGAATGATTAATGTCAATGTTAATGAATGTGAAGTACTATTTGAAAGGCTATTCTCATATTGTACTATATCAAATGTTAATGACTTGTTGTGAAAGACTTTCTCTCAATAAGGGGATTCTTAGGTGAAAGGATATTCTCATATTCGAATCTATGAGCTTTCCACTGAATGAATGTTAGGTTGGGATGGATGCTCATCCAGAAGTTGAGGCGGAGTGTCTAGTAACAATCCCTATATTCCCTTTTAATGAAAGTGGGTTTGAGATGGATGCTCAACCGTGAGTTGAGGCGGGGTATCTAGTAGCAATCTTTTATCCCCAAATGAACTAATGAAATGAATGTCAATACTCTGTGGGGAATAATGCTAAGCACCGAGAGGATATTAAATGGGGTTGATACTTATCTAGGAGTTGAGGCGGGGTATATAGAAGCAACCTCTTGAGATGGATATTCAACCATGAGTTGAGGCGGGGTATCTAGTAGCAATCTCCCTATCCCATAACTATGTGCCCAGATAACTCTATAGCTAGTGGATCCACTTAAGCAAAAATGAATGGTCCTACCTTAGGCAAGTATGAATCCCTTATCCTGTGAGGGTGACATCGGGATTCCATGTCATGATGTCATGGTCTATGTCGGTTAAGGCTTACCTCACAATAATGAATGTTAATGAAATATGGCTTCGTAAGGATGTACTACTTAGTGTGGGTGGTGGAATGGGACGCCATCTATGAATTGCACAAGTAGGAGTTTGAGAGATGTCATGGTGTGTTCCCTATAATCTTAATGAATGAATGGTTTCTTGTGATGATATGTTAATGTAGAATGTTGATCTAATGTCTAATGAACGAAGGTGCTCTTAATGTAATGAAGCTAATGAAGAATGTTGACTCTTAAATGGTTATATGCTTAAATGTAAATGATTCATGCTATAATTGGATTGTATATATGAGTTACTTCATTGTCATGTCTTATTGAGAATGAAGGTGCCTTGTCTATGGTGACTTCATAGGAGTACTTAGTGTGAGTAGTAGTATGGGATGCTACTTGCACATTGTGATGTGATGCATGTAATGTTTATGTGTCTTATATTCTTTATTGTGTAAAGGTGGAAAGGATGAATGGTAAGTTCATTTTTGGTGACCTTAAGGTGGTGCCTTGGTGTGGGTGGTGGTATGGGACGCAACCCATACATTGCACAAGGTGTAGCTTGAGGGTTACTTGAGGTGGAGGTTCAAGGTAAAGGTAAAGGTATATATGTGGATTTTCTTAAATATGAAGTATGTGACTTTGTATGTTGGTTGTGACTTATATTTTGCCTATTGTATCAATGATCATGAAGTTTTACTAAAATGGCATAAAAGCATGACTTTCAAGAAAATGTCCCTTTTTAGCATGTTTTTGCATGGTCATCATACTTAGTACATTTTTGTGTGCTAACCCATATTTCTCCTATTTTTACTAAATGTGTAGGTTCCAACAAGTGATTGCATTCTCTAGTGAAGCTTGGGATTAGAGTTCTCTCAAGACCTCTTTTGGTATGTCCTCATATGTCGAGGACAAGATGTTTATTATCTTTTGAACCATACATTGTGTATAACAAATTTATTGTAAGAACAGATAACACGCAGGTAAAATGGTGGATAACAAGGAAGGTACAGGATTCGGTAACAACCAAAGAGATACGAAGACTAGTACTAAATATTTTAAATTTTACATTTACAATAGAAGTGATAAGTACTAACAAAAATGTTATTGCAGATTACATATGAAGACAAAGCTACTCAAACTGAGAAAGAAAATACAATAGAAGAACCACTCAACCATGCTTTGTACAAAGGTGGATCACATAGACAAAGAACTACAGACATTAAAACAATTAAGTCAGCAGCATGACTATAAAAATGCGGAGCTAAGTCGATCAGAAGACTCTAAAAATCCAGAGCTACAAGGTGACGTTTGGGAAACACCTAAAAACTCATAATGATTTATTACATGCAGCTACAGGAAGCACATCTGCAACAAAAGAAGAAAATAAAACTAGATATGTTAATACCAATATGAATAAGATATTCGAAAAACCGTTCGTACCAAAAAACCAAAAAGATCCATTATTCATACCACCCCAGCTAAATACATATAAAGAAAGTCTAGGACAAACAAAAAGACTTATAACCATATAACCAGAGCCTACATAGAAAATATCCACAAAATACAGACTTTCCTAAACCAAAATCGAAGGTCCAAAAATACCAAAAACCCTCACGAAGACTATATCACACAAAATCTACAGGGCTATAATAAGCTGATTGCACAACCAGGAACAAATACCAATCTAGTAGGAACTTGCTACAACTATGGACTATTAAGTACCGTATATACACAAACAGGAGATGAAATATCAACAATACCAGAATTACATAAGGCATTTATGCATTATAAAAGGATAACTAAAGGAACACTTTTCTTTATAAAGTTCTATTCAGCACCAGCAGAAATATTATATAATGAAATTAAACCTATCATACAAGTTATCAAAATTGGACTAACTAGAGAGATGATAATACCAGAAGAATAGAACTACAGGACGAGATACAAAAGGTAGAGATACCAGAATTCTATGCAAGAAAGCGGATTATTGGAATAACTACTCTTTTGAACGAATTAACAACTAATTATTTAAATGGAAATTCAGTATGGAGCTATTATTCAAGAGAACAAACTATGATATATTCAAATTCCAAAGAAATTAAGGAGGCAGATATGGAGGAAATACGACAATGGATATTAAACTTATTAAAACCAGAACAACAGCCAACTACAAGAGCAATACAGAATTTTTTTATTTCACCAGAGATAATGACAAGATATTGCAAGACTATTGGACATAGATATCCAGATCAACAATGCTCAAAGTGCTATGGAGAAGATAATGTAATTCCAGATGTTCAGCTAGAATGAAGAAAGCCAACAACGATAAGATAAAAAGCAAAAATGACACCCGACAAGATAAAAAGAAAAAGCAACATCAAAAGATGTAAAATAATTAAAGTTGTTTGAATTATTGTAAATTATTGTGGACAGATGTAAAGTAGGAATAGTATAGACAGATGTAAAGTAAGAATAGTATAGACTAGGAAAATTTTACACGTCTCTTCTAGTATAAATAGGAAGCCATTAGGCACATCTAAGGTATGACTTTCTTGATGGAAAGAAAGCCTCTTTGTAAACAAAAATACTCAATAAAATATCAAGTTTTTAAGCTAAAATTATGGAGCAAAATATACCAGACATCACAAAAGAACAGGTACGTCTATTTATGATGCATAGCTAAATCTATTAGTTCCTGAATATCATAAGGCATGATTAAATAGGTTTATATTAGTTATTATATACTAGAATTATTTAAAGCATGTTTTCTAGTTTGTTAACATGAGGAAAGAAGGAAAAACTTCCAGAACTATGCCATCCTAAAGTTGAAACCATAAGCAAGGAAGCCGTGAGGGGAGTAAGCAGAGTTGAGGCGCTGCTTAGGAAGAGAGTACCTTTGAAAGTACGATGTTAATAGTGATAGGGAAACATGATTGAAAATAATCTAGTGTATAGTAATCTAATATGAATAATATTCAATTATGCATATGATATGAGGGAATTATTGATTAAACAACAGAATAACATGACTACTTATCTACATGATGAAATTATACTGAATTATAAGATACTGATTTTATATACTATCAAAAATATAAAAATTATTGAACTAAGGAGAATAATATGGGAAAAGATATTTGACTATGAAGAAGATGAACTAGCAACTCAAACATGGTATGAGATAGAATTACATGAAATATCTACAGACCTAGAACGAATTAATATTAGCGACCTAGAATTAGAATATTCAGACTAATGATAAATTACGAATACTTACAATATTGGCAAGAAACTATTGAAAACATAACCTTATTAGGAAATCTAATAAAAGAAAATATAGAAGCATATCAACGAACCCAAGATATACAATATATAGAATATATTCTAGAAAATATAAAATAAATTATTAGACTAATACCTTTAAGAAAAGAGTATTATGACACTTATATACAATTAACATCAACATGTGCAAACCCTAGCCAATTTCCCTTCAAGGCCATGAACCAACATCAACCCTAATTTCTAGAATTATATCATTAGATAGAGATATTTCATGATTCAACAACTTAATAAAAATAGACATAATCAATTATCAACTTCCATGGTCAATCAAGTCACACCTTAGTTCACAATTTAGGAAGAAAGGGAAATCATGGGTCCAAGAGAGATTTTCATCAAAATTCATCAATACTACAATTATCTAACCATAAAACAACATAATTAATCATAATAGATCATAATTGAACAATAGAAATCGTTTTGGAAGAAGACACATGACTAGAGTAAAAACCCTAGGTTTTGGAAGTCTTAAAAATACACTTAACGGACTTCTTGGGGGATAGCTACCCAAGAATGAAAAGCATCCACACCTTTGGGAGATTTCCACACGAAATTGGAGTGAAAATCTTGGAGCTTGAACCCTAATCTTGACCTTCTTCTTTGTTCTTCAATGGAGTTTAGAGTGAGAATATTTTTGGGAGGGAAGTTGGTTGAGTTTGAGTTTGTCAGTTGTGAGGAGTTAAAAGAGTTTATTAATAGTTAAAAGTACTTTAAATATACTTAAAATAAATAATAATAAAATTCCCTACCATTAATTAATTAAAATAGAATTTACAAAAACACCCCTCCCTTGGCCGAACCTAAACCAGTTTTTGCAAGTGGTAATCCATAGACCTTATTCACGGATCGTGGATGGGACCATGGCCCATCCTGCATGGTATTGGTTTGGATCAGAGAGGGTGCATTGGAGGGACAGCTTGGGGAGAATAAGTCTCGAACCACGCCTCGTAACCACGGAGAGTGGTTCCACCCACGACTTGTAGGTGCCCAATCGTGGATGCTGTATTTTACAGCTTTTTGGACCTTCCCTTGGGTCCTCGTCAAGGACCCTTGGGGTTTCCTTGGGGGCCATGACTTGACGTTTAGGCACTAGGACCTTAATACTAAGTTAGGGAAGTTATTTTACGACTCTTATCTTGACGTTTACCCTTTTTAGGAAACTAGACTACATGATAGGCTCTAGCTTATGTCATTAGATTTCCGGGGTGTTACATTATCCCCCGTTGGAATGGGACTTCATATCGGCCTCGGACTCCCATGTAGCACCCTCAACTAAGTGACTCCTCCATAAAACCATAACGGAGGTTACATCCTTATTTCTCAACCTCTTCACTTGCCAGTCCAAAATCTCAACCGGGACTTCTTCATAAGAAAGGTTCTCATCAACTCCTAAACTCTGTAAAGGAACGATGGATACCGGATCACCAATGCACTTCTTGAGCATGGAAACATGAAACACCGGGTGAACCAGTGCCAACTCATTTGGCAAGTCTAATTCATATGCAACTTTCCCAGCACATTTCAAGACTTGATAATGGCCCACATACCGGGGACTAAGCTTCCCCTTTCAACCAAACCTCATCACACCCTTCATAGGTGAGATTTTCAAATAGACCCAATCACCAATTTCAAACTCTAGATCTCTCGTTCTATTATCTGCATAAGACTTTCACCGACTATGGGCCGTCTGCAACCTATCTCTAATAAGTCAAAAAAATTCAATAGCATCATAAACTAGTTCGGGACCAATTAGAGAAAATTAACCTGCCTCAAACCACCCAACTGGAGATCTACACCTTCTCCCATAAAGTGCTTTAAACGGAGCCATGGAAATGCTAGAGTGGTAACTATTGTTGTAGGAAAACTCAATCAATGGGAGATGGTCATCCCAACTACCCTTGAAATCAATCACACATGATCTCAACATGTCCTCTAAGGTTTGAATGGTCCTTTCCGCTTGACCATCCTTTTGAGGCTGAAAAGTGGTACTAAGTTTAACATTGGTACCAAGACCCTTTAGGAATGCCTTCCAAAAGTGTAAAGTAAATTGGGCACCCCAATCCGATATGATAGATAAGGGAACCCCATGCAACTTCACTATCTCATTAATGTACAACTTGGTATAGTCTTCCACCGAAAATGAAATCTTGACCGAAATAATGTGGGCTGATTTAGTCATCCTATCAACAATGACCCAAATAAAATCATGTTGCCTTCCAGTATGAGGCAAACCCACAACAAAGTCCATATTCACATCCTCCCACTTCCAAGTGGGAATTTCTATATATTGGGACAAACCTCCGGGTTTTTTGTGTTCGGCCCGGACTTGTTGACAATTCGGACATTTGGGTACAAAACCCGCTATATCCTCTTTCAAGCCATTCCAACAATAGACTTCCCGTAGATCACGGTACATCTTGGTGGCTACCGAATTATTAGAATACCGCAAACCATGAGCCTCTTCTAAAATTTGCTCCCTTAAGCCATCAACATCCGGAACACATAATCTACCTTGGTACCTAAGCACCCCATCCTCCCCTTGGGAGAAAGCCTCCACAGACTTGTTGAGAACCGACTCTTTCAACTCCATCAATATACGGTCAAGGTGTCGTTTAGACTTCACATCAACCAGAAAGGACGATTTGGAACTAGGATCGACTATAACCCTACCGTAGGAGGAATCCACTAGTTGAACACAAAAATGGGCCAACCTATGCACATGGCGAACCACTTCCTTCTTCTCATTTTCTACATGAGTCACACTACCCATGGACAATCTACTTAGGGCATCCGCAACTACATTAGCTTTGTCGGGGTGGTAAAAAACACTCAAGTCATAATATTTTAGAAGCTCTAACTACCTTCTTTGTTGTAGATTCATGTCTTTTTGGGTAAATACATATTGAAGGCTCTTGTGATCGGTGAAGACATCTACATGGACCCCATAAAGGTAGTGCCCCATATTTTCAAGGAAAACACCACCTCCGCTAATTCAAGATCATGAGTCGGATAATTCTTTTCATGTACATTAAGTTGCCTCGAAGAATAGGCAATCACTTTACCTCGTTGCATAAGGACACATCCCAAATCCACTCTAGAAGCGTCACAATACACTACAAACACATCGGTACCCTCCGATAAGGTCAACACCGGAGCGGAAGTTAGTCTATCCTTCAATTCTTGGAAGCTCTTCTCACAAGCCTCCGACCACACAAACTTAGCTTTCTTTTGTGTTAAAGCCGTCAACGGAGAAGCAGTGGAGGAAAAACCCTCAACAAACCTCCTATAATAATTGGCAAAACCCAAAAAGCTTCTAATATCGGTAGGAGATAGAGGTCTAGGCCAAATCTTGACAACATCCATCTTCTTAGGATCAACCTCAATACCCATACCCGACACAATGTGACCAAGGAAAGCAACCGATCTTAGCCAAAACTCACACTTGGTAAACTTAGCATATAATTGGTGGTCCTTAGGGATTTTCAATACTATCCTTAAATGTTTCATATGATCACCCTCACTCTTTGAGTAGATCAAAATATTGTCAATAAAGACAATCAGAAATGAATCAAGATATGGCCTAAATACCATATTCATTAGATCCATGAATGCCGCCGGGGTATTTGTTAGACCAAAAGACATAACTAGGAATTCATAGTGACCATATCTTGTTCGGAAGGTTGTTTTAGGAATGTCAACCTCTCACCCTAAGTTGGTGGTAGCCTGACCTAAGGACAATCTTCAAAAAGTAACTCGCCCCTTGGAGTTGGTCAACCAAATCATCAATTCTAGGGAGAGGGTACTTATTCTTTATAGTGACCTTGTTCAATTGGCGGTAATCAATACACATCCTAAGATACCCATATTTGTTCTTAACGAACAATACCGGAGCACCCCATGGAGGTATGCTCGGTTGAATAAAACCCTTATCTTGCAAATCCTTGAGTTGTGCCTTCAATTCTTTTAATTCGGCCGAAGCCATCCGGTAATGGGGAATAGATATGGGTTGAGTATCCAGCAAAAGATTAATGCCGAAGTGTATTTCCCGTTCGGGAGGAATTTCGGGTAAGTCATTGGGAAAAACTTCCAAAAATTCCCTTACTACGGGGACCGACTCTAATGAAAGAGTCTCGGATTTAACATCCATGACTCTTACAATGTGATACATGCACCCCTTTGAGATCATTTTTCTAGCTTTTACATATGAAACGAAATTACCTCTAGGAAAAGAGTTTCCCCACTTCCATTCTAAAATGGGCTCATTTGGAAATTGAAACGTAACCCCCCGGTTCTACAATCAATGGATACAAAGCAAGTATATAACCAATCCATCCCAAGATGACATCAAAGTCCAACATATCTAATTCTACTAGATCAACCAAAGTGACTTTATGAGACAATGAAATGGGACAACTCCTATAAACTCTTTTTGCTACAACCGAGTCCATCAAATTTCATAGCCACTCAAGGTGTAACAAATGATAAAGTGGCATCGGGGTCTAATAATACATAAACATCAATAGAAAATACTTGCAACATACCAGTAACAACGTCCAGGGAATCCTCTTGCTCGCTTCGGGATTGGAGAGCATATAAATGAATCTTCTTAGGAGCATCAGAATTCAAGCCACTAGGAGGGACTTTCTTTCCCTCTCTTCCTTGAGCCCTTAGCATGGCAAAATACCTCTTCATGTGACCACTCTTTCCACAACTAAAACACCCATCCATGCCAACAAGGCACTTGCCGTCATGCTTTTTACCACACTTTGTACAGGTAGGTCTATCAACATAAGACCACTACCATCTTGCGGCTTAGGGGTAGACACCCTTTCTTTTTTGACCTTATCAGTGCTAGAGGATCTTTGGTTGGAGAACCTTTTCTTAAACCTTGGTTTGCCTTGAACCTCAAATTTACCCTTGGAAGAATTTCCATCATTGATCTTTGCCCTCTTTACTTCTCTACTCACTTGCTTGATCTTTTGTTCCTCTATTTGTTTGGCATGAACCATTAGACGTGAAATGTTCATACTTGGAATGATCATTACTGAACGAAATTCATTTACCACCAAGTCGAATATCCCCATAACAAATTTGTTCACCTTGGCCCTAGAGTCCGCCACTAAGGTTGGAGCATACTTAGACAATTGTGTGAACTTAAGGCTATATTCCTTCACACTCATACCTCCTGGGTGAAGGTCGATGAATTCTTGCATCTTTCTCTCCATTAACTCTAGGGGGAAAACCTATCAAGGAAGGTCGACTTGAACAATCTCCAATCAACCGAGCCCGCTCTCATGGGTCTCTCATCCTTCCATTGCTCATACCATACTTGAGACACATCTTTCAATTGGTAGGCGACAAGTTCCGCCTTCTCTCTTGGATAGACACCCATAGCATCAAGCACCTTAAACACTTCATCAATAAACCCTTGTGGGTCTTCATCCACTTTGGAGTCATAGAATGTAGGGGGATTCATTCTTGTGAAATCCCTAATCCTTAAAGTGGTTGTACTTGCATTGGGCTTCTTATGAGCTCTAGCATCCCTAGTGACTTGAGTTGTCAAAACATGAGTCAATGTTTGGAGAGCCGACCTTATCTCCACATTAGTCATAGCCCCCTCTTCATTAGGAGCTTGAGGATCTTGAGGATCTTGGGGAGGAGCTCCCTCATTGACATTCTCCTCTAGCGTACTATTTGCATTTCCTCTTGTTCTATTCATTGCTTAAAATCACAAGAGAAGAGTTAGTAGAGGACTTCATAAAGTTAGGACTTCAAGCACGACTAAAGAGTAATGAAAGAAGTGAATGTTCCTAAACATCCTATAGCCTCTCATTCATTAGTGTGGCGTGCTTCACACTTATAAAAAAGACTCAACTAGACGTGGTTCATGAGACATCAACCTAAGTATTATCCCAAAACCTTATGCTCTATACCAATTTTTCATGACTCAGGGCTACCCCCTAGGAGTAACATGGTTTACTTGATCCCGAAGGGGTTTCGTACAATCCCTTATCATCATCATAACATAAAGACATAGAATAATTGTGGAAAATTTAAAAAATTTACAATAGAAGTCAACTTCTTCTTCATAGATGAAAGTAGTAATCTAGACTTGTCTCAATCACCATCTAGTACATAAAGAGTACAAATAGGGTCAAAAGCCCTTTTACATCAATATAGTTCCAAAAGTGAAAAGTACATAAAAGCTAGAAAATGGAAACATCTTGTCCTCGAACTTGAGGACTCACCAAGCTAAGGGATAGTCAACCCAAGCTTCACTTAAAGAGAGTAGTATGTATCAATGGATGGAACCTAGACTCATAGAATGTAGAAAATATGGGTTAGCACAATGAATTGTACTAAGTATGGAAGCCATCCACAAAATCCTTAAAACATGCATAAAAGGGACATTTAGTTGAAATCATGCCTTTATCAAGTTTGAAAGTCATAATGCACATTTAAGAAGAAACATAACTCAAACCAACATGTAAGCAACCCAAAGACATACTAGTGCAATGCAAAGGCAAGATCTCATAACCCTACCAAATGTCAAGTATCACATTTAAGCCACCCACAACATACATATCTTACTTTACCTTATTCATATCCAACAAGGAGTCATTCACATTCATAACTTGTAACAAGTGAAGTCAACTTAACATTCATATATACCTTTCATACATAATTCATAAGCCCTCATAACATAAGAGAACCTCAACATGACCCCTCTTAGAGTCTACTTGTCCAATGCCTAAGTGAAGTCCCATTCCCCCACTCTTGCTAAGTAGTACCCTTTAAGAAGTCATAATTAAAGTTCATGTTCTAATCATAGTTCATATTCATATCATATAGGGAAGATTAGCATTAACCTACATAGACCATGTGAGCTACATGGAATCCGGTGTTCTACCCAACACCGGAAAGAGGTGTCCTACTTGCCTAAGGTAGAACTTTCATAATAGCTTCTAGGTGGATCCACTAGCTAAAACCTATATGGGCACATAGTTATCGGATAAGGAGATTACTTCTAGAAACCTTGACTACTAACATGGAGGTTTCCATATCATGAGATAACCATATTGGGAACCCAACTACTAGCATGAAGGAACCCATCTCATATTCATATCCTCTCAGTGCTAAGCATAATTCCCTTTAAGATATATGTTAAGTCTTTACTTAAGTTCACATTCATAAAAGAATACACTAGACACTCATGCCCACATATCATCATAATCGCTCATAGGTTCCTTAAGTGAGAATGCTCCTTTCACTTTAGAAACACTAGCATGTGAGTAAACCTTTTACCTTGTAGTCGTATTGTGATCATGAGAATGTCCTTTCAATCAACACAACAAGCTTATCATAAAAATACATACATATTTCATGCATAATCAAGTGTAATAGTATATGGAAGAAGGATCTTGCATCCATACCACAATTGCACACTAGATATAGGATCATTACTATCTAAGTAAATCACACACTCATATATAATTGATATCAACATGTGCAAACCCTTGCCAATTTCCCTTCAAGACCATGAACCAAAATCAACCCTAACTTATAGAATTATATCATTAGATAGAGAGATTTAATGATTAAAAAACTTAATAGTCATAAACATAATCAATTATCAGCTTCCATGGTCAATCAAGTCACACCTTAGTTCACAATTTAGGAAGAAAGGAAAATCATGCGTCCAAGAGATATTTTCATCAAAATCAATCAATAATACAATAATATAACCATAAAACATCATAATTAATCATAATAGATCAGAATTTAACAATAGAAATCATTTTGGAAGAAGACCCATGACTAGAGTAAAAACTCTAGGTTTTGGAAGTATTAAAAACACACTTTGAACGGACCTCTTGGGGGATAGCTACCCAAGAATGAAAAGCATCCATACCTTTGTGAGATTTCCACACGAAACTGGAGTGAAAATCTTGGATATTGAACCCTAATCTTGACCATCTTCTTTGTTCTTCAATGGAGTTTAGAGAGAGAATATTTTTGGGAGGGAAGTTGGCTGATTTTGAGTTAGTGTGTTGTGAGGAGTTAAAAGAGTTTATTAATAATTAAAAGTACTTTAAATATAATTAAAATAACGAATAATAACCTTACCTACCCTTAATTAATTAAAATAGAATTAATGAAAACACCCCTCCCTTGGCCGAACCCAAACCAGTTTTTGCAGGTGGTGATCCACGGACCCCATCCACGGATCGTGGATGGGACCGCCGACCGTCCTTCATGGTCGTAGTTTGGATCACAGAGGGTGCATTGGAGGGACAGATTGGAGATACTAAGTCTTGAACCACGCCTCTGTAACGACCCGTAAAACGAATAAGTGAAACTAGAGCCTAACTAGTGACTGTGTGAGTTTGTCATGAGGTTTGAGCTGGTTTGATGTTGTCCTGAGATATGGTTGAGGGCTATAGGGGTTAAAAGTCAAGATACGACTCCCCAAGGACCACCCTAAGGGTCCTTGAGGCGGACCCTAAGCCTAACCCCCCAAGACCCCTTGAAACCAATAGGCTGCCCAAAATTTGGTGACCTACGGAAGGGGGCCACGCCCCGTAGGTCCATCCACACCCCGTGGATGGCCTCCGTAGGTCAAGTCCCATTTTTTACAAGCTGCATCCCCAGACCACGGACCAACAGGATGGTTCGTGTGTCTAGGGCATCGTTTGCACCTTTGTGCTGCCAAAAGACACGGCCTAGTGAAGGGTGGATTGGTAAATTCACCCTTTGCTTAGTTAAGTGTTTGGACAGTTATTTTAGTTAATTATAGTATTTTAAGAGTATTTAAAGTATTAGACTCTATTTTTCAACTCATTATTCAAAACCACAAAAATAGAACCCACATCTCTTCTCCAAAAGCTCTCTTACTAGAAACCTCCAGTGGAGGTGAAGACTTCAAGCTCTCAAGGTCAAATCTTCAAGGTTTTCAAAGGATTTTCGTGGGGAATCGATAGCAAGGTATGGTGGTCTTGATCCTTGTCTAACTTTTCATTTAAGGAGCCAATCCAAAGGTGATTTCAACTTATCAAAAATCTGGGATTTTACTCAATCTCATGGGTTCTTTTATCGAACATTTTCAAATGGTTTCTAATGAAAAGTTATTATTGTATTAGTGTTTAATTTATTATTTATGATGAAAATACTCTATGAACCCATGAATTCATAAATTGTGCCTTTATGAAGTGGGTTTGATGATTATGGAAGCTTATGAATGGAGTATGTCTAAATTGCTTTGGGTTATTGAAATGTATCATTTTATATGCCTTAATTATGGTAAACTTTTGGTGAGTAGATGATTTGTGATCATGGCCTTGAAAGGGCAAGTTATGACCTAATTACTTATTGTAATAGAATTGTTCTTGAGCTATTGATCCACTTCAAAGATGGAGGTGTTTAATTACTATGTATGCTTATGAAGTGAAGTATATGTGTGTGATTACTAAAGATGTATTATGATCATGTTTAGAAGGCAATTGTATAAATGATGATGATTATGTGAAAGGTTATTCTCACATGATCACACACACTCATGAATGAATAATGAATGAAGTTCTATGATAATATTAATGATGATGAGTCCATCGAAAGGCTATTCTCAATTGTACTTTAATGAATGATAGTGACTTGTTGTGAAAGGACTTTCTCACAATAAAGGGATTCTTAGGTGAAAGGCTATTCTCATATTTGAATCTATGAGCTTTCCAATGAATGAATGAATGTTGGGTTTGGCATGGATGCTCATCCGGGAGTTGAGGCTGAGTGTCTAGTAACAATCTCTTCTCCCATAATGAACTAATGTAATGAATTTAATGTACTCTGTGGGGAATAATGCTAAGCACCGAGTAGATATGAATTGGGATGGATGCCCATCTGGGAGTTGAGGTGGGGATGGATATGAATTGCACAAGTAGGATTTGAGAGAGGTTGTGGTGTGTTCCTTTATAATGTTAAGTGTAATTAAAGTGCTCTTATGATGAAGTTAATGAAGAATGTTGACTCTTATATGCTTAAATGAAAAAATGCATGCTATACTTGGATTGTATTATGAGTTACTCCCTTGTCATGGCTTAATGAATATGAATGTGCCTTGCCTATGGTGACTTCAAAGGAGTACTTGGTGTGAGTAGTATGGGATGCTACTTGTACATTGCACGAGTATGACTTAGAGTTGTTTTAGGTGATGGTCCTTATGTGTTGATATGACTTGTGTAATGCTAAATCTCTTGGGTATTAGTATTGTGTAAGGATGGAAAGGTTGAATGGTAAGTTCACTTTTGGTGACCTTAAGGTGGTACTTTGGTGTGGATGGTGGTATGGGACCCTATCCATACATTGCACAAAGTATAGCTTGAGGGTTACTTTAGGTGAAGGCTTAATGTGAAGGTAATGGGTTATACATGATTATGTTCTAATGTGGTTAAATGAATTGTATGTTGATTATGTCTCTTATGTTTATGTTCATGAAGGTTTTATCAAAATGACATATATCATGACTTTCAAGTAAAATGTCCATTTTAAGCATGTTTTTACATGGCTATCATACTTAGTACTTAATTGTGCTAACCCCATTCTTCTTCATGTTTTTACTACAAGTGTAGGTTCCGGCAAGTGATTGCTTCCATCTAGATTGAAGTGCTTGGATTGCTATTATTCCAAGATCAAGTGATATGTCCTCATAGATCGAGGACAAGTGTTTAGAAGTTTCTTTTATTTCATGTAATAGACAATGTTAGTCTTTTCAATTGTAAAGGGTCGGGACCCTATTTTATTTCAAGTATTATTTAGATGGTCATGTGAGACGATAGACTTTCGCTTACTTTTAAATGTTTTGATTGTCGGATTTATAAAGCAAGTTTTAAATTCCACACTATTTCAAAATATATTATGTTATGAATACTATGAGGATTGTATAATACCCCTTCGGGATCAAGTACACCGTGTCGCTTCCGCGGCGTAGACTCGGGTTATGACAAACATGGTATCAGAGAACAAGGTTTTGGGAATGACTTTTAAATTGATGTATCACAAGCCACATCTAGTAGAGTCTTGTTCATCGGTGTATGTCACGACACATCTATGAGCGAGATGTTGTAGGACATTAGAAAGTTACACTTCTTTCATATTCTTGAAGTCGTGCCTTAGAGTTTAGCTCTATAAGTGTCCTTTTCCTAATCCTTCGCTTGTGTTTAGATATGAATACAAGAAGGACGCTCGCAAGGAGAGTGGAAGAGGAGAATGTGAATGAGGGATTTCCTCCCCAAGGTCCTGAAGGTGGCCAAGTTCCGATGGATGTTCCACCCTTGACCAATGAAAAAATTAGGTAGTATTTTCTAACCTTAGACCAAGCCATAATGGCCCAAGTGAATAGATATGTGGGGCCTAAAGTGAATGCTATTGAGAGTACTATGGCCTCTAGGTTGAGGGACTTTGTGAAGATGAATCCTTCGATTTTCGTAGGTTCTAAAGTGGGAGAGGATCCCCAACAGTTTTTGGATGAGGTATATAAGATAGTAAATGTTATGGGGGTGACTTCTAGAGAAAAAGCTGAACTTGTCCCTTACCAATTGAAAGATGGTGCCCAAGTTTGGTTCACTCAATGGAAAAGCAATAGGGCTATAGAAGCGGGTCCTATAGAATAAGAGGAGTTTAAGAGAGCTTTCCTTGGTAGGTACTTTCCCTAAGAGAAGAGGGAGGTTATGGTGGAGGAGTATATAAACCTTAGGCAACGTAGAATGAGTGTGGAGGAGTATTCCTTGAAGTTTACCCTATTGTCTAAGTATGCTCCATCTTTGGTGTCCAACCCTAGAGATGAGATGAGTCGCTTTGTGACCGGTGTATCCGACCTTGTTAAGGAAGAGTGTCGTACGGCGATGCTTCATGATGATATGAATATTTGTAGACTCAGTGTGTATGCTCAATCTATTGAGGAGTCCAAACTTGAGAGGAAGAGTAGAGAGATGAAAAGGTCTAGGTCCGATGAACAAAGTCAACCAAGGTCCAAAAAGAGGTTCTCCAACAAAGATTATTCAATGGTGAACAAGGATAGGGTGTCTAACCCTAATTCTCAAGGAGGAAATGGAAGTGGTTTTTCTTTTGAGAGGCCTAGATGTGCCAAGTGTGGGAAACAACATATGTGTAAGTGTCTTGCCAGCACGGATGGGTCCTTTGGGTGTGGAAAGAAGGGTCATAAGATTAGCGATTGCCTAACACTCACGATAAAAGGATGGGAGAATAAGCAAGATTCTCTTAAAGGCCCAGATCTTAATGTTCCAAAGTGGAACCGTTTCTATACTCTTCAAGCTAACAAGGACAAAAGAGCTAATCCTGATGAAAGTACCGGTAAGTGATAGTTCCTTTTAGTTGCGAATGTCTTGTTGTGATTCCTATGTTGTTTTCGTGTTATAGCCTTAGTTTGGTTTTCTCCTAAGTGGGGGATAGTATGTTGGATAGTAAGGTTGTTGAGATTTTTATATCCTTATCTCTTTCCTTCTATTCTTATTCAAGCTTAAGACCAAGAGTTCCTTGTATCTTGTTTCATGTTTTGGAGTCATGTGTGAATATGAGTTTCCATGGTATCCTTATGTTATGCATGTTCTTAATGAGTTTATGTTTAAATAAGAAATTTAGTTTCTATGAATTATGTTCCTCATGTTAATGTGCATTTAGTATGAGTTGTCTATATGCATTATGAGGTTAAATGTTGAACATGCCTAATGTGCTTTTATGAAGAAATTTCTTAAATGTATATAATGATGTTGTGATGAGCATGATATGAGTTGGAGAAGGAAATTCCTCAAATGTAATGAGAAATGATGAATTTATGTTGCAGAATGAGTTTGTAGATGTAGTTCCTACCTTCTTGTTTTGCTTTGAGCTTATTGATGTGGAGTTGAGGTTTCCTCCTAGTTTTGTGCATTTGTTTATGATGTTGCATGCATGATGGGCTGCTTTTCTTGAGTAGTTAACCTCTTAGTGTGATTTATGTGTCATTCGAGGATGAATGTTTCTAAGTGGGGGATAATGTAACTGTCATGCCTCAGATCCCATTAAGACGGACAGGCACCTGATGCCCTAAAGGCCCGAGAAAACCAACATGTAACCAGTGCTTAATATGCATATAACTATGACAATCTTGTGACAAGTTCACATAGGATGCAGCGATACAAACCAGCATAAGTACACCCAAAACTTATATACAAGACTTGGCCGTTGAGGCCACAACTTGTTAAGATGCAACTAAACCATATACATAAGTCTACAAAGCCTCTAAAAGATAGAAAACCTTAGAGAAGGTCGAGGTAGACCCCGCCTTACCCTTAACTACGATACAATATCAAAATGAATCTACCAAGGACTCAGTAACGCTCTGAATCAATCTGGAACTCACCTAAAGTAGCTAAGTGTCGTGTGCTCCTATTAAGAAAGTCTACAAGCTGAAGTACATGTGCCTGCAACATGAAATGCAGCGTCCCTCGCGAGGGACGTCAGTACGTGAAAATGTACTGAATATGTAAGGCAATAACATATATAAAATAAGACTTCGAATGAAACCAAGTATCAATATATGTGTGCATAAATCAAAACAGAAGACCACCTTTCTTAACTCTTGTGGGATCATGTATGTTACATTCTTGTCTTTACCTTTATTTGTGTTATGATCTTTATAAGGCATGTGATATGAATGACCAGCTGATCAGTGGTAGAAGAGGATGACCCATGCTAGGCATTTTAACTCCTGGGATGCGGTCCTCATAATTACACAAATTGGGATCGACCCATGCTAGGCTTCCACCCCTGAGCTGCCACCCTTCTATACCAATTGAGATCGGCCCATGCTAGGCTTTCGCCCCTAAGTTGCAACCTTTAATTATACAGATTTCTTCACTTAGATTCTTTAATCTTTGAGATTGTTGTTTTGATGGTCATAATCATTTTTTATATTTGGAACTATGGGCCAGTAGTAGAAGACATGAAAATAATACTTCAAGGCAATACCAATAACATAAGGAGCTATGTAACATCAATGCATTACTTGTAAGCTTAAATGACACAATTAACTTCAATTGACTAAGAAGAGGATTCACCAAACTTGCTTTTGCAAATACCATTTCTATACCAGCACATTGGAGGATAATTACACACGTATAGAGTAGTGAACATATAATGAAGTAATTCTATACACTAAGGATAGGAGGAAATATTGTTAGCTATTTGGAGATCATACTCTTCCACCATAGTTCCTTTACTAGGAATAGAACTTAGGAAAATTACTTATTGATATTAATTGAAATTATCAGATTTCATGCCGAAGAATATTAAATCGAATAGCCTAACATACCTTATTCTAAGACCAATACAACTATCACGATTCAGCCTCCCTTTTTAGGTTCTAATCTACAATATAAGTCATGATAAACTAAAATTAGCAGCCATCACACCGTGAGTCTCATAAAACAATAGCTAACTTGACGGATAATGAGCCCATACAACCCTCAAAATAATATGTATCACCACACCCTCCTTCCCTGTCCAATACATACATTATATATCCTTTTCCAAGATTACCCAAGTTGCACCAACAACAATACACATAAAACAACCTCAAATATTCTTTTTTATACAACCAATTATTGAACTCACCACCCCCTTGAGTTCTTTATGATAGCACACCCATAATTCCTCACTCAAACTCATACACATTGAGGAAGAAAATGAAGCATTCACCTTACCTCAATTTGTCAAGTAGGTGATGCACCTGCTTATGTACATCAAGAAGCTCAAAAGGTCAAACTAGGTGATGCACCTAGTTGATCCATACAACTCAGGTAGGTGATGTACCTACTTGATCCTTTGGAATGGTCAATAAGTCAAAGTAGGTGATGCACCAACTTGGCACCTGCTAGGTTATTTAAGTCAAGCAAGCAACTCACTTATTTTATTCCATTTTCTAAATATTAATCCTTTTTGATTTAACTTAGCACTTAACTTTCAACTTTAAGCTCAATTACTATCTTACTATCTCTTTAAATACTCTCGTTGGAGTTAACCTGCAGTACACATGCTCAAACTTGCAAGTGATCACATCATCTTCCGAGCTAGTTTAAACCAACACTAATCATATAAGAATCATGGTCCCTCATCTATACTATAAGGCTATGTCAAGTATCACAAGAATATAACAAGCATATGCGTAATACTGGCAGTTACATCCTTCCCCCCTTAAAACATTCTTCCTCGAATGTTAGCATGGTTATCCAGCCAAAATAGGTTCAAGCCTAAATTAGTACTACTAGTAATCACATAATGCATATAGACTTATACTTACTTGTCAACGCCTCAACTACGCATCTTCATCCTTCTCATCGATCTGAAAGAGATGAGGATACTTCAATTTCATTTGTTCTTCCGCTTCCCATGTAACTTCTTCTACTTGTTGGTTCCTCCATAATACTTTTACCGAAGCTACTTTTTTATTTCTTAACTTCCTAACTTGTCGATCCAGAATAAAAATGGGTACTTCTTCATAAGTGATATCTCTCGTAACTTGTACATCTTCAGTAGGAGTAATACGAGATGGGTCACCTACGCATTTTCGAAGCATTGAGACATGAAACACTGGATTAGCGGTTGAAAGCTCTTTAGGTAACTCTAACTCATATGCAACTTGGCCAATTCTTCGGATAACCTTATATGGCTCTATATAGCGTGGACTCAACTTTCTCTTTTTACCAAACCTCATCACCCCTTTCATTGGTGACACCTTCAAGAACACCCAATCCCCTATAGAAAATTCTAGTCCTCTACTTCTAACATCCGCATATGATTTATGTCGATTTTGAGCTGTTTCTAGCCGCTGTTGTATGACTTTGACTTTTTCCATAGCTTGATGAACAAGGTCTGGCCTAAATAGGACAGTTTCACCTGTTTCAAACCAGCCAATCGGGGATCTACATTTTCTACCATATAAAGCTTCATAAGGTGCCATTTTAATACTTGAATGGTAGCTATTGTTATAAGAGAATTCAATAAGTCGTAGATGATCATCCCAACTACCCTTGAAGTCTAACACACAAGCTCACAACATATCCTCAAGTGTTTGAATTGTACGCTCTGCCTGACCGTCTGTTTGGGGGTGAAAGGATGTACTTAAATTCACTTGTGTTCCAAAACTCTTCTAAAATTACTTCCAAAAATTTGCAGTGAATTGAGCTCCTCTATCAGATATTATAGATATTGGAACTCCATGTATTCGAACTATCTCTTTAATATACAACCTTGCATACTCTTCAGTTGTATAAGTAGTCTTCACCGGCAAGAAGTGCGCTGGTTTGGTGAGTCTGTCAACTATTACCCATATAGAGTTTAACTTCCAAAATGAGCGAGACAAACCAGTGACAAAATCCATGTTGATCATGTCCCACTTCCAAATTGGAAGTTCTATACACTGCATATAACCTCCGGGCTTTTGGTGCTCTACTTTTACTTGTTGACAATTTGCACATTGAGCTACAAATTCCGCAATGTTTTTCTCCATGTCCCCCCACAAATACATTTCTTTTAAGTCATGATACATTTTAGTTTACTCCGGATGGATAGAATATCTCAAATGATGTGCTTCCATCATAATCCTATTTCTTAATTCATCTACGTTAGGTACACACAATCTCTCTTGACACCGAAGTACTCCCTTATGCGTAAGCTCCAATGCCTTTGTCATACCCTATTGTACATTCTCCTTCAGCTGTAATAGAATAGGATCAGTGTAGTGCTTCTCTTTCACTTCCACTTCTAATGAGAATTTTGCTGCATTTTGCACAACAACCCCTTCGTCTGGAGATTCAACAAGGCGAACCCCAAAGCTAGCTAGTTGGCATAGATCCTTAGTTATTCCTTCTCTTTCCATAGACTGCCCATAAGTGCTTGCCATTATTCTATGACTTAATGCATCAGCTATTAGATTTGCTTTCCTGGGATGATACAAGATATCAATGTCATAATCTTTTAATAGCTCAAGCCATCTTCGTTGCCTTAGATTTAGGTCCTTTTGCTTAAATACATATTGAAAAATCTTGTGATCAATGTATATGTCAACATGAACTCCATAGAAGTAGTGGCGCCATATCTTTAAAGCAAATACAACTGCTGCTAGCTCTAGATTATGAGTTGGATGATTTTTCTCATGTGGCCGCAGTTTCCTTGAGCCATAAGCTATTACTTTACCATGCTGCATCAATACATATCCTAAGCCTACTCCTGAAGCATCACAATACACTGCATACCCTTCTGTTCCTTCTGGAAGTACCAATACAGGTGTAGAAGTTAATTTATTCCTCAGCTCTTGGAAGCTTCTTTCACATTTATCACTCCAGTGAAACTTGGTTTCTTTGTGTGTTAGATTTGTTAAGGGTGCAACAATGGAAGATAATCCTTCAACGAACCTTCTGTATTAACCTGTCAATCCAAGGAAACTACGGATCTTCATAGGCGTTGTAAGTCTTGGCCAGTTTTTCACGGCTTTTATCTTCTGGCTATCAACCCTTATTCCTTCATCGGATACAATATTACCTAAGAATGCCACATATTTTAACCAAAACTCACATTTATAGAACTTCGCATACAACTTACGATCATGAAGAATTTGTAAAACCCGCCGCAAGTGATTAGCATGGTCATCTTTCGATCTTGAATACACAAAAATGTCAGCTATGAATACTATCACGAACACATCTAGAAATGGATTGAATACCCTATTCATAAAATCGATAAAAGTTGTTGGTACATTTGTTAGCCCGAATGACATGACTAAAACCTCAAAATGACCATACCGTGTCTGAAAAGCTGTCTTGAGAATATCTTTGTCTTTGACCCTTACTTGGTGATAACCCGACCTCAGGTCGATCTTTGAAAAACACCTAGCACCTTGTAACTGATCAAAAAACTCATCAATTATAGGGAGGGGATATTTGTTCTTAATGCTTAACTTATTCAACTATCGGTAATCGATACACATTCTTAAGGAGCTATCTTTCTTGCGTACAAATAAAACTGGTGCTCCCCATGGGGACATACTAGGCCTTATGAATCCTTTTTCTAATAAGTCTTTTAATTGCTTCTTCAACTCCCGTAATTATGTCGGGGCCATTCTATATGGAGGGATGGATATAGGTTAAGTATCTGGAATCACATCTATACCAAACTCTACTTCTCGTTCTGGAGGCAAACCAAGAAGATCTTCAAGAAATACATCAGGAAACTGATTCACTACCGGAATGGATTGAAGAGTTGGTTGCTCTGCATCTATATTTTTCACTCTCACTAGATGACATATGTATACTTTGGTCATCATATTATCTGCCTTAAGATAAGAAATAAATTTACCTCTTGGTGCCCCAATATTACCTTTCCATTCATGGACTGCCTCGTTTGGAAAATGAAAATGCACCATCTTAGTTCGGCAATCTACCGTGGAATAACAAAAATATAACCAATCCATACCCATTATAACATCAAAATCTACCATTTCTAGCTCAACAAGGTCAGCCAATATATCAAGACAAAACATAGTTATAATGCAATTACGATAAACCCTTCTAGTTATAATAGACTCACCAATCGGTTTAGGCACTTCAAATGGCTTCACTAATAATTCTTGTGTTCTTTTGAACTTTTCAGCAATCAATGGAGTAACATATGATAGTGTAGACCCCGGATCAATTAATGCCTATACAATATGTGAAAAGATGGACAATGTACCTGTAACCACATCCGACGAGGTTTCTAAATTTTGTCGATCCCCTAGAGCAGATGTGCGATTCTGAACTCCACTAGAACTAGCTGCTCCTCTAGCTCCTTTACCAAGACCAGTAGGCATCTGTCCCCTACCTAAAGAAGGTTCTAAGGATGAGGATGCAACAACTGATCTAGTAGGTTCCACACCATCCACACCCCTATGAGTGCAACTTCTCATCATATGACCCGGTGTACCACACCAACAACAAACATTTGTCCCAAACCGACATGCACCTAAATGATTTCTTCCTCATTGTTTACAAGACTGTCGAGGAGGTCTTGATTGGCTCATACTTCCCTGCTCTTGGTACCCCGATGTTCGTGAACCTTGGCTTTCACCTTTTTGCCCAAACTGATTTCCCCTAGACTCTTGAAACCGAGGTGCAGCACTAGCTATAGAGTAGGAAGATGATGGCCTAGGTGGTCTATTAAAGAACCGAGGCCTAAACTCACCTTGGTATGCTGTAAATTTCCCCATGGATCTAGCCCTCTTAGAATGCCCTGTTTCTGACTCTTGTGTCCTTCTTCTTTGCCTTTGATCCTCCAACTTTTGCGCAAAAGCTTGCATCCTTGCTATATCCATATCTTTATTCAACGAAGCAACGGTACAATCTCTAACCAGATATGAATCTGATCTATCCACATATCGATGAACTTTATCCTCCATAGTAGCTACTACATTAGGATCATACCTGGAGAAGGAATTAAATTTGAGACTGCACTCTCTCACGCTCATACTTCCTTGGTGGAGATTTAAGACTTGATCCGCACGGGACTCTCGGATCTCCAATGGAAGGTAATGGTCGAAGAATGCCTTTTTGAACTCTTTCCATCTAGCTGAAGGTGAATTTGTTCCCCTAGATTGCTTCCAAGCTTCTTACCACAATATAGCCACACCCTTTAATCTATATGTTGCTAGCTCAAGTGCTTCTTTACCACTTACATGCATAACATCTAAAGTGTGTTGGATCTGATCTATAAAGTTTTGCGGATCTTTATTAGGATCTGACCCGGTGAATGATGGAGGGTCTAAATTAAGGAAGTCACGTATCTGCGTGCCAGCTGCTCTATCTACACCACTAGTACCTGTGACTAGACCGTCTTGCCTTTGGCCGTGGCCAGCAACTATACGAGTCAATAATAGGACTGCATTCCTCAAATCTTTCTCGGTAGCATTAATAGTGGGTTCTTGAGGTGCAACTTCCCTCCTTAGATCTTCTGGACATGGAGGGTTCGGGGAAGTCTGTGATAGAGATTCATCTTGAGCCTCACTTTGAACAGCTTGATTAGGTGGTGGTTGGCTAGTCCCTTCTTGGGCAGCCAAATCTACTCGCTTACCTATACTTTTACTCCTTCTCGTAACCGGCATCTTTGCTATAATAAAGCAATTCAGAAGTTAGATACGATTCACCTACAACATTGGTTCTACCGCACGATCTAAGAAATGAAAGAAATGAGACAACTCCTACATGTCTCGTAGCCTCCTGTTTATAAATGTAGTGCACAACACATCCATAAGAAAGACTCTACACAGACACGGCTTTGTAGACTCCCTAGGATGACCTGCTCTGATACCACTTTTATCACGCCTCAAATTCCATTAAGACGTACAGACACATGATGCCCTAAAGGCCCGAGAGAACTAACATGTAACATGTGCTTACTATGCATATAACTATGACAATGTTGTGACAAGTTCACATAGGATGCAACGATACAAACAAACATAAGTAGACCCAAAACTTATATACAACACTTGGACGTTGAGGCCACAACTTGTTAAGACGCAACTGAACCATATACATAAGTCTACAAAGCCTCTAAAAGATACAAAACCTTAGAGTAGGTCGAGACAGACCCCGCCTTACCCTTAACTATGACATAATACCAAAATGAACCTACCAAGGACTCAGTAAAGCTCCGAATCAATCTAGAGCTCACCAAAAGTAGTTGACTGTCGTGTGCTCCTACTGAGGAGGTCTACTAGCTGAAGTACCTGTGCCTGCAGAATAAAATGCAGCGTCCCCTGTGAGGAACGTCAGTACAGGAAAATGTACTGAATATGTCAGGCAATAACATATATAAAATAAGAGTTCGAATGAAACCAAGTATCAATATATGTGTGCATAAATCAGAACAGAAGACCACCTTTCTTAAATCTTGTGGGATCATGTATGTTACATTCTTGTCTTTACCTTTCTGTGTGTTATGATCTTTATAAGGCATGTGATACGAATGACCAGCTGATCAGTGGTAGAAGAGGATGACCCATGCTAGGCAATTTAACCCCTGGGATGCGGTCCTCATAATTACACAAATTGGGATCGGCCCTTGCTATGCTTTTTCCCCTGAGCTGGCACGCTTCTATACCAATTGGGATCGGCCCATGTTAGGGTTTCGCCCCTGAGCTACCACCCTTAATTATACAGATTTCTTCACTTAGATTCTTTAATCTTTGAGATTGTTGTTTTGATGGTCATAATCATTTTTTATATTTGGAACTATGGACCAGTAGTAGAAGACATGAAAATAATACTTCAAGGCAGTACAAATAACATAAGGGGCTATGTAACATCAATGCATTAATTGTGAGCTTAAATGACACAATTAACTTCAATTGACTAAGATGAGGATTCACCAAACTTGCTTTTGTAAATACCGATTCCATACCAGTACATTGGAGTATAATTACACACGTATAGAGTAGTGAACATATAATGAAGTAATTCTATACACTATGGATAGGGGGAACTATTGTTAGCTATTTGGAGATCATACTCTGCCACCATGGTTCCTTTACTAGGAATAGAACTTAGGAAATTTACTTATTGATATTAATTGCAAGTATCAGATTTCATGCCGAATAATATTAAATCTAATAGCCTTACATACCTTATCCTCTGACCAATACAACTATTATCATTCAGCCTCCCCGTTTAGGTTTTAATCTACAATATGAGTCATGATAAACTAAAATTAGCAGCTATCACACCGTGAGTCTCATAAAATAGTAGGTAACTTGATGGATAATGAGCCCATACAGCCCTTAATATAATGCGTATCACCACACCCTCCTTCTCTGCCCAATACATACATTATATATCCTTTTCCAAGATTACCCAAGCTGCACCGACAACAATACACATAAAACAACCACAAATATTCCTTATCATAAAACCAATTATTGAACTCACCACCCCCTTGAGTTATTTATGACAGCACACCCATAATTCCTCACTCAAACTCATACATAAGGAGGAAGAAAATGGAGCAGTCACCTACCTCAATTTCTGCAACTTCTCCTTATAACTTGAATTCCTCTAGAACTTCAACTTCCCTTCACACTTAAACCAAAGAAGAAGAGAAAAGTATCTTAGTAACCAAGGAAGTGATCAGTAACTTCTGGAAATATTTTGCCTTTATGCTTATACTTGAGCATGAATAATATGTTTTCCCAATCATCCTTGGGACAATTAAGCTAAATCCATAAGTGTTTTCACTTACCTTGTCTTGCAGAGATGAGGGTTTCTTCAAGAACCCTAGAAGAGCTTCAAGGCTGCTGTTTTAATCCTTAAGAGAAAAGAGAGAGAGAGCTGGAGTTAATCCTCAATATTGTGTGTTAAAATGAGTGAGAATAGCAACCAATATATCTTATATTGAGATTTCTTCAACTTTAAGAATATCCTCTAGAAACCTTCATTTTCAGTCACTAATTGGTCAAGTAGGTAATGCACCTGCTTATGTACATCAAACAGCTCAAAATGTCAAACTAGGTGATGCAGCTACTTGCTTTCACTTGGGATTAAATATTGGGCCTTGACAGATTTGGCTGCTGGGCGTAAATTTCATTTTCCTTTTATTTAACTAAGTTTGGGCCTCAAGTGAATCTATTATCATAGGCCCAAATCTGATTCATAAACCTTGGCCTTTTTAACTAGAACCATTAGCTCAAGTAGGTGATGCACCTACCTGATCCTTTGGACTGGTCAATAAGTCAAAGTAGGTGATGC
>JAJOOO010080279.1:0-29808 GCA_029582685.1 Solanum piurae
GGTCACAAGCTTGATACGTTATCACTTGTGTGAACCTCCCATGTATTCCGAGTGAATTGGTTGAGGTTATTTCTCTCTATATTTTGTACTCTCATGTTCATATAGTGGATTGCTCATCTCCATTGTGGACGTAGGTTGATTGACCGAACCACGTTAAATCTTTGTGTCTTTTGGTCTATTTCTCGCTTGTCTTCTTACTCGTGGTCTTTCGAGGTTTGCTTTGCTAGCTTCCGCATTACACCTGCTTATTTCGGTCCTAACATAATGATCTTGTGGCTATTTTATTCTTGTTGGGTTACCTTGAGAGTAAACTGGACCGTTTAACATATTGATATATGCATAGATAGTGAGAATTTATTCACTGTATGGATAATAAGTGGGCTCGAGTTTGATGTGAGCTTACGAACAAACAGTATGTGTATGAATGAATTGGGTACCACACTGATACTGTACATAGATATCTAGGGTCCTTTGTAGTTTATGACTGGATCGACAAGATTAAAATTCTTTAGCATATTCGTACATATGAGAGTGAGACTTATGATTTTAAAAGATAGTGGTTTCTGACAGATACAGTGATGGTAAAACTGCAAGGTTAGGATGAATATAATTTTCAAGATTCTATTAACTTGTTTGTATTTTGGACAAGTGTGTCAATGACTTATATTGATTGATAATTGATGCCTAGAGTTTCATGATTTTGATATGCTAGTTAAGATCTAACGTTGTTAAGAGGGGTTTATATATACTTCCACTCCAATAGTTGAACTAGTCCTGGGAACGTGCGTTGCACGGTTGTTCCCTAATTGATATTAGAAAAATTAATTTATATAATCATAATGGAGCGTACATAAATTCATCGCTAAGTTCAAGCTAATTCCTTTTGTATGTAAGTATAAGAATATAACTCTTCACAAAATATAACCTGAAAATCTTATGTCAGATGTTGGAGGTTTGATATTTTCAATGCTTCATGAAAAATAAATATTTTATTATATCAGAAGAATTAATATATTTTAATTACTAAACGTAAGTTTTAATAATAATAAAAAAAGAAATTGACTATAAAAGAGATAATATGTTAAAAATTACAAATACACTATATTTCTTGAACTATTTATTAAAGGATCTGCATATAAAAAATTAAATATGAATTCTAATACAATAAAATTCGATGTAACATTTAGTCATCTTTTTACTTTACATTATTTTTTATTTTATTTTTATTTTAATTTTTGCACTAATTTTTGTACCTCTCTGTAATAGTTAACTACATGAATTTTCTACACAATTGAGATTACATATAAAAAGGAAAATGTATAAACATATTGTTTTAAAAAGATAAATGATTATCAAACAACGAAGAAGATATAATTATTAATGTTTATCAAAGACTTGCTTTATTATGGGTCTAGTTTTGAAAATATTCTATGGGATTTAACATGCTTACCCTCAAAACAATTAATTATAAATATAAATTGAGATTAAATTCATTATATTTATATCCTAAAGATAGAAGAAAGGAAGAATACAAAATATAGTAATCAATTACGAAGTTATATTTAAGAACTCAAAAAGATGGAGATATGAAAAATAAAAATTCACTTACAACTTCATATTGAAGAATATTCATCTTGTAAGTTGTAACTATGACAATTTACATATTTCTCAACAAAAAGAAGATGAATATGCATGAAATTTTAAAAAATACTAATAAATAAATCAGTCTGAACTCTTATAATTACAAATTGATAATGAAAATCTTACAACTGATGTAGACAAACCTAATGTAGAATGCAAGATTATAACAAACTTGAATGAAACAAGGGAATATAAATAATGTTGTGTGAGTGTCTTTGATAGACTATTTATTACCCCCACTTATCTTATAGATTAAAATTGAAGGTTATTAGATTCTTCATTACCCACATTTAATTAGTACATGAATATATGATTGCATTAAGATCTTGTTTGATGCATGAATTTAAATATAACTATTACTTAATATTTAATTAATTAAATAGATATAAATATTTAATTTATTTTAAGAATAAAATAAGGGCAAAATGATAATCCAACTTTGAAGTTAGGAGCTTCCCACTTATAATAATATATATGATTCATTTATAGTTGCTATGTGTGGGTTGGATATCATAATACTAGGTCACTCAGAGATGTTGGATTGTGATATGTTAAAAAGGGTGATGAGTTGTTATATATTTGTTTTCACATTGATATGCTAATTACTTGTGATGATTTTGATGAAGTGTGACTTGTGAGTTTGACTATGCGGAAATACATGTTTACTTACTTTACGAATGTGATTAATTATATATCAGTTACTAATCTAATTAGTCGGCATATGATGCCTATAAGTATCTAGTGTTTGTATCAACGCTATTTCTGAACTTTCTCTAAGTGCAGATTGTGATCCAGAGGTGTACTAGACCCCGCATCTAGTTGAGTTGCTTCCATATTTAAGGGTAAGCTACTTTCGTGGTCTTTTTATTTCTGATGTCTTTTTTTCCAAACACTGAGATTATTTGTTATATAGTTATTGCTACCTTTAGACTTTTTTATTTAGATATTTTATTACGATGACTTTCAAATTTTAATGTTGTAATAGTTAAGGCTTCCGCTGTTTTCTTAATTTATTTTGAGACTGACTTTATTATGTTTTGTTTCCATATTCTGACTAGAACGGTTAGATATTACATGAGCTAGAGAGTTTAGTGTTGATTCATCCACAGAGAGGTTGTTGTGGGTGTCAATTACGATGATTTGGATCGTAATAATAGAATTCCATAGTTTCTTAATTTATTTTCTTATTGGAAATTTCCTCCTCCTTTTTTTGTTACCATTATGAGAGATTTATAATATGTCAGTATGACGCCACAAAAGCGTCGGCAGAGATTATGGGCATAAAGTATAATTGAGAATTGACCCTATGTGTCATCCACAGAGCCTAATTCATCTCTCACTCAAAACAAAACAACACTCAAAAAGTGGGCATGCCAAACCACAAAATCAAAAAGTAATCTAAGAAAACAAAGGGGGGGAATTATGGGTCCCTTTCACAATCCATTACTACCTACTCAGGCCCCAGATATACTGAATGGTGTCTCATGTTAATAATCAATTATAATACTATAGATTAACTTTTTTGACAGCTAATTGACCTTCTATAATCCTCTAACAACAACCATGTTCAACAGCTCAGTTATTCATTAACAATCCATTAATTAAAACAATAAAGGTAGATTTGAAAAATAAATGTAATTCATTTCATAGTTTTCTAAAACGCCAAATAACAATCTCATTGTGGAGGTAGAAAGACTATTTTTGAATGACCATCAGTTTAAGTATAGCAAATCCAAATACAAAGAATAAGAAAAAATAACTACTAACAAGGCAATATTGCAAATCGTACAAGATAGGAACAAGAGAAACAAAATAATGTGATAATGGAAACATAATAAATAACAAATGATGATGGGTAAAAAGCAAGAATTACAATAATGCAGCTAGTACAACGACAAACACCAATAAACCTAAATTCTCTGAAAGCAAGACAATATTCCATTGTCCACTAATTTCAGTCTACCATAGGGACCAGAGGATATAATATCTTCTTTATTTGCTTCAACTGTCTAAAATGGCAACAACCTTTTAAAAGCTTTTGCCTTTCATAAGTATCATTTATTGGTACAGTGTTAAGTGCTAACCACAAAACCACTACACTTCGATGTAATCCTTCTGTCTCTTAATTAATAGTACCTTTTATGTACTATTTGATTCATAAGAAAAATAAGAATAATATGGAGAGATGAATGTAAAAACATTTAAAAAGACTCACTTGATAGTTAAGTCACTATTTTAAGGAGTGGGGAGACACTACTAATGTTGTAACATTATAACCATGCCAAACTTTTTATTTTCTTTCATCTTGTTTATACTTGCCTAACAACAACAAAGGCCCGGAGCAAAAGCCTATTAATTCACCAGTTTGCTAACCTACTTTGTCGGCTATGTGCACTCTGTAACCAGAATAGAGCTCTGGACTTAAAACCACCCACTTTTAGAAGTTTGGAAGGCGGCGCCTAAACTAGTGAGTGACATTCCACACATGAAAATTTATGAGCTTATTTTTCTCATTTGCTGGTTGGCTCATGGATACTGCACCTCTGATATTCACATTGGTTATCAGGTAAGTCTTGCTATACCAATATCATATTGCAAAGGATTCATAGGCAGGGCTTTTCTAATGGAAACTGATCACAACCAAATTGGACCAAATTTTAGAGGTGCTATCAGTGTTGAAGCCAATAATGATAAATACACATGTTCACTTGATGTTTTTCTGGGAGATGTCAAGGTTTGGAGTTCTGGTCATTTGTCACAATTCTACACAATAGACAAATGTACACTTGAGCTAACTCAGTATGGAGACTTATTGTTGAAAGGGGGTCTAGATGACAGAGTTGGATGGAAAGCTGGAACTTCAGGACAAGGTGTCAAGGTAATTAATTGTCAATCGTTAAATATAAGTTGTATATGCAAACAAAAGGGAAATAGCATTTCTTAGTATATGTTTTTTGAGGTAAAACTATAAAAAGAACAAATTATTATGTGCAACAATGCTAATATATGACTTCTTCTGCAGAGACTGAACTTACTTGGGACAGGTAATTTGGTGTTAGTTGATGCTATGAACTTGATTAAATGGCAAAGTTTCAATTTTCCAACTAATATTATGCTTTGGGGTCAGAGACTAAGCTCAAGAACTCGGTTAACGTCTTTCCCTAGCAACTCTAGTTTGTCATATTCTTTTGAGATTCAGTATGACAAGATTGCATTGTACTTGTACTCTGGGAAATCGAAGTACTCATATTGGGAATATACACCTTTGGACTTAGAGGGGTTGAATATCACATATGTTGAGTTAACTTCTAACGCGCTAGAGATATTCAACAACAAAAACCATATAATTGGAAGGATAACATCAGACAAGCCAGAGCCCTTGAGATTTTTAGCATTGGGAAATAGCACAGGGAATTTGGGATTCTACTATTACTCATCTGACAAAGAAAAGTTTGAAGCTTCATATCAAGCATTAAACACTAGTTGTGATCTTCCATTGGCGTGTAAACCTTATGGTATTTGTACATTTTCCGAAAAATGTTCTTGCATAAGGTTAATAAAAAGAGGAGATGGATTGCTTTCTGACTGCACTGAAAATGTAACTGAGGGAATTTGTGGAAGAAATGATTCCCAAATGCTAGAATTACAAGGCATTACGAGTGTATTAAAAAGCAATCCTTATAAGGTCAATGTGACCAAAGAAATATGTGCAAATTTGTGCTTGGATAACTGTACGTGTGTTGCAGCATTACATTTTTCTTTCGAGGATGATCCCACGAAAGCTGGAGAATGCTATATGTATGGACTAGCTAGAGGAGTTAAACAAATCGAAAGAGATGGAAGACTGAGTTATATGGTCAAGGTACCAAAGGGAACTGATCAAGGTCATGATAAACACTCTCATTGGAAGAAATGGATTCCATTTGTTGTAGGAATGGTTGATGGAGTTGTTTTGTTACTTGTTTTAGGAGGAGTTGGATACTATGTAATACGAAAGAGAAGAAAGTCGTGCGTAGATACTGGTCACAGCAATTGACATTGTATAGATGAAATTTTGTTTTCAAGATAATATTTTCTACATCGAGAAGTTAGTAATTGACCGATTCTCATGAACTCGACTGACAGATACTAAACTTGTAACCAAGAAGTTAATTCTTGAACTTGGCTTGGCTTGGCTTGATGAAATGCCTGGGATTGAACAGAAGTTCGAATAAATAAAAGTGTCAAAGGTATGCAAGCAATCTTTTCTTTCCTCCAATCAATAAGGAGAGATTCATGCTTTATCTAAGTTCTTTTTAACTCAGTGACTATTTACCATGAACAAACAAAAATCTACACTTGTAATATCTGGTGCTTAGAAACTAGCACGCCAGTTCTTTAATTTATTCATTTTCTGGCTTTTTTTTAATGGTTTCCCCACCCCATGTCTGGTACCCACGTTGAAGTCTGACTAAATCTGTATTTGTGCCGAAAAGTCTCACATTGAGGGGGAGAACGCTCCCTAACAGAAGCGATTCCATACCAAAGGGGGCTTTATAGTATGTTTGGGTCCATGAACACTGGATCAGGTCCCTTGACAGAAATAAATGTAGAAAGTAAACAACACAAGATAAAACAAACACACAACAATTTTACGTGGAAACCCCTTTGTTCAAGGATTTTCAATCCAACTCCGTTATAACTATAAAAGGAGCAAAGATTCATATTACAAACTCTTGTAACCCAGGAATTAAAAATCTTTAATCCCTTCCCCTTTACCGTAACAACTCTACTACCAATAACTTCTTAGCAATAGCTCTATTGCCCACTAAACCAACTACTCTAGTAGATCTAGACTTCAAGAACCCAACATAGACTCTAGCTAATCTTTGTTGTATTCTAATATGAAAAACTGATCTACTTCATTTATAACTTAGGAATAGATCTTACAAGATTAACCATTGAAATACAAACCCTAGCAACAACTAAGAACAATGATAACTCTATCAGGTTCTTTAGCTTGTTCTTGAGCAATATTCCATTGCGAGAGGCTTTTTCCTTTTTGTGAGAAATCTCTATGAAAAAGCTTGTTTGTGATATGTGAGGATAGACATATTTATAGGATGAGCACAAACATACACGACAATTTCTTTGGCTGAGGGCATGTTGTACCATGGGAGTCGCGCACCAACCATAGCAGGTTTTGCAGGTTTTTGGACAACTGTAGTTTTTTATGTACGAAATTCACAGAGTCGTCAAGGATCAGGTCCAAAGTTTGTTTAATCATCAAAACTTCAAACATGGGTTGTTCAATCATCAAAACTTCTGCCATGGGTTAAAATAATAAGGCTCGAACCCAAGATCTTTGGTTAAAGATGACGGAATACTTACCACTCCACCACAACGTCCTTGTTGGTCATTTTCTAACTTTAAAATCAGTAAATTAAAGGTTTCTAATTCATACTACATACAACACATTTTCCTCCTCTTTTCCTTCTTCGTCTTCTTCTCAAAATTCACAAGTTATGTACACTGTTAGGATCGTGAACTCGTATAACGTAGAATTAGTCCAGCAATGTATAATGACAATAACAAAGACAATGTAAATTAATAATAATGGGAAGTAAAGCAAATGAAAGAAAGTACAAATTTAACATGATATCGGTCAATCTTAAGTTGCCTATGTGGCAAGTTTGGGCCCAAGGCTGAAAATTAATGAGTAAATTTTAGGTTTAACAAACATAAAAATTTGTATGCTATAGTTATAGTTTGTATAATTGTGCTTCATAACAAATTTTATGTTTGCTATGGAGCATCATATTTGTATAAATCGTTGGCAGCCTCTCGTTTGTATAAATCGTTGGCAGCCTCTCAATTCAATTTTATGTGTTTGTATATCTGCATAAAATTTGAATTTGTATACAATTGAATCGAAATAAAACGTTTGTATATCAAATCTCTCTCTCGCTTTATATATACAACACAAATTATACATTGTAATTTGTATAATCTGTGTTTGTATAAAGCTGGGGAGAGAGACGAATGACAACTGTTTGATATAGATTACAATTAAATCAAACTGTGGTTATATCATTTAATTTGAATTAATAGTTTGCTATTTTATGCAATTTTTCCAAATTAATAGGCCTAATAAACAAGTCTATAAACCTTCTCTATTTCTTTTCTTTTTTTGCAAAAACATAATCTTAAAGGTTTGTTAAATCAGACTTTTTGTAAGTGTCAAAACAAACTTTGTAAGTTCATTTATTGAATTTAAATTGATAAAAGTAACGAGGATTTGAAAACGCCAAACTAGAAATTTCAAATACAATTTGCAGCCTTTTTGTAAATCTGAAACTCACTTTAATTGGATACCAAAAACTTAAATTAATTTAAATTCAACTGGTAATGCAAACTAGTTTAGTTTTTCTTATACAATTCTATTTTTGATTAATTTTAAGAAAATGATTTATGTAAAAATTTCAATACATAACACATGTTTGCTATAATCTGATTTGGGCTCAAGTTCTTCTTCTTTTTGCTCCCCTGCTAGACCATTGCACTATTGATGTTGGGCTCAAGCCCAATTTATTCTGCTTCATCAATCAAACTGGGCTTCTGCCCTCAATTGAGCCTAGACACTAGCACGGTTGGAAGGTAACTGAGGGAGTATGCTTATGGGCCTGGATAACAGAATCAGGTTGCGTATTGGTCGGTTTGATATTTCTCGGTTTGTAGATATATTAAATCGTAAAGAATTACTAAGATATTGGCTTATCGGTTAATAATCGTTATTGGTTTAACCGTTATTTGACACAAAAAATAAACACGATGACGAACCAAATAAACCATGTACATGGGTTGATAGATTGTATGTTGCTCAAAAACAACACTAACACGTAGTGGAATAACCAAAAGTTTGAGATTGCCAGAAATAAAAAATATGAAACTTAATAGTAAATCCTACGTCAAGGACTTTATATATCGAATGGTATAAATATAATTTTACTGTTGGGCTATCGGTTAACCCATTAAGAAAAAAAACTCAAACCGTTAAGACCCAATAGTCCGATAATAAAAAATCAAAATCGTTGAACCAATAACCCATTACCGATAAATCAATAACTATTTTTTTATTCAGATTATCAATTTTGTTTAGATTTTGAACAGCCTTGTGCAAAATGCAAACATATTGCTCGGATAATTTCCTGGACAGGTAATATTTTGCTATTATCGACCTAAAGTACCATTTTGATTTACAAAATCTGTCGATATTTTGATTATTAAACATGCCGCAGGATGAAATTTTTAATGTGATAGGATCCCTATTTTGATGGGATATTTAGTTATTTTATTTTGGAAAAATTATTTGATTGAGTACTTTTTAATAAATAATTACTGATTTTAGCGATATTTTTTATTTATTATCATTTATAATCATACTATTTGTACTATATATTAAAAGTAAATTATGCATTCAATATAGATATATTATAAATGTTTTAAAGTACATAAAGAGATTCCGGTACAATGTGTTGCACAATCTATAAAGAGGAAGAAAAATGAGAAGAACTAGAAGATATGCTTGAACAAGAACAAAGATGCAAGAACTTACCAATACTGACGTAGCAATTTAAGAACTTCTCGACAACATTCCGGCGAACCAAGTGCCTCCTTAGGGACCTTTGAGCTGAAATGTCGACCAAATTTTAACTATTCAGTCAACAAGGACAACAAAAAAGTTGTCTCGAAGATTGGGCTGGTTTTGGGCTATGTGACATTCCATTTATTATAGTTTTGGGCTCCAACCTTTGATCCTCGAAAAAACCACAAACAACCCAATAAAATATGAAACTTACATCTCACAATTCATAGATTCTTGTTTGATGTTACTACCTTGAAATCTTTCCTTTTTTTTCAAAATTCAAATTGTGACAATCCATTTTAATTTTTTCTTCACTACTAAAAAACATGCATTTTTTAAATTTTTTGTGGCATCCTCAGACCAGACCGAACAATACTCCATCTCAGATTCACATGTAGACATGAAAATGACTTCCTCATTATTCAATGTTCTAAGATAGGATACATCATAATTTTGCACTTTGGACACATCCTGGTCATATAAGGAAGATTTATCACCAATGTCTTATTGAGAAAAATATTTAATATCATTGATATCTTCATCAGATTGACTTTCATCATCATCTTTTGAAGGTTCATCTTCCTCCGAACTTTCATTACTAATTTCAGCATTTACATCACTATATAGATCAATGTTTGTCTCATTTTCGCTCTAATTACAAAAATAGTTTTAAATCACTATCTATATTTGCATGTATATTTATAATGTATATAAAGTTATAAAAAATAAAAGTTAATATACCGTTATTAAATCATGATTCATGAAATAAAAATAATAAAATAATAAATTACTCAACAAGATATGAATAAAGGAAAAGATTAAAAAAATAATATGATGTTTCCATTTGTTAATCATGTATTTTGCATAAGATACAATTTTCTTAATAGGAAAGAATTTGTGTATGGTAACAAAAACAATTAGGTTATCAACTTATTATACTGAAATTTAATAAATAAATAAAAAAATTGTTTTACTTGGCCTCATATTTCCTCGAGCTATTATCAACATGTCTTTGGCTACTTGAACCTTCATCAAATGATCAATGGTCACACATTGACAATGATTAGAATGATGGTTGAGCAATCGATTTTGCATAATGATGTTGACGGACTGCGGTAAATTCATAATTGTGAGTCAATAGTTTCATGTGATAATCATGTTGACCACTAATTTAAAATACATTATTTTTATTTTTTGATTTTTTCTTTACATACATCTCCAAAATATTTATATCAATCTTATCCGCAAAGTTTTGAGGTATGAATGGTAGCAAAGATAGTCCTTCTCAATTTTATACTTAATGAATCTTATATTGTAACCTTGAATTGAATATGGATATTTTTCAGAAATATCCATTTGAATATTTTCACTATTTGTTCTCATTTTCTCATGCAACAATTCAATCAATTCAACATAGTTCCATGAAGCAGACATGCTAATAATCGTTCTAACAAATTCAGTATACATGAATCCATTCATTTCAATAATTATTTCACCATCTCTATACAAAGCAACCATCACATTAGGTTTAAAATTCATCACTTTTATTCCTACACATAAAAATAAGATATCTTTTTAATTAATAAACAGAAAAGGGCCTAAAATATCCCTCAACTATGCGAATTGGTACAAAATTATCCCTCTTCTACCTTTCAAGCCTAAAATACCCTTGACATCAACCTTTTGGCTCTATTTTGCCCTCATCTTTGACAGCCTAAATAATAACCTCAATTAGTAAATTCATTTATGACGTGTCGCTATCCTATTGGCTACCCTAATAATTAATTAAACTAATTAAAAAAAAAAATCCACCGGTAATCCGGATCTTTTAACCCAATATTACATAGATCATTTAACCCAATATTCATCCCCAAATCTTTTAGCCTAAAATAAAATTACGATCATCATCTTCATCCAAATCTCCTCTCTTATTCCTCAATTGAAGCTCACCAGAACTCAAATTTTCTTGCCAAATATCCTCTCTTCTTCATCTATCAAAGCTCACCAGAACCCAAGTAAGACTTTCTGTTTCTTCTGGCCAACAAACTGAAGTTGCTACTCTTCGTCAGTTTCTTCTCCTCAGCAATGTCAACATCTTCTTATGTTTCTTCTCCTCAATAATTACAGTCCCATACATGTAAGTATGGATTGAGTGCAAAATGTTTTACTGCTACGATCATTGAAAATGGTGGACGTCAATTTTACAAAAGTCGTTGTCTTGGATCAAACTCTTGTGGTTATTGGAATTAGTTTGATGAAAAACTTCCACCTCACATGTCAATTCATAATCAAAAAGTTGAATTGGATTCAATTCGTAAGGAAAGAAACAATTTAAAGAAAATTGTGGAGGATATGGGTGGTGCTGAAATTTCTTATGTGAAAGATATGACTGCTACTAGTAAAAGTTTAGATTTGGAGTTTAAGGATGGTAATAAAAGTGCAAATCTGAAGAAAGTGGACAGCTTGGATGATAAAATTTTGAAGTTGGAGTTGAAAGTGTATCACTTGATAAGCTTGTTGGTAGTTTCTTGGGCTTTTATTGCTGGGTTTGTAGCTGCCAAAAAGATGTAGTATGATTTGTGTAACATTAGTATTATTATCTGGTTAGGTGTTATGCAGTAATTTTTTTGCAGAAGTGTTATTTTGGTGTTATGTAATGAACAATCTTTTTGAAGAATTTTATGTTATTTGTTAGCCTAAAAATGTTGTATTAAAAGTTTGACGAGATATGTAGAATATTTTGCTTTAAATTATACCAATACTTCAGCTCATTGCTTTAGGATCACAACTAAAAAGTTACTGCTCTTCTTTTTCTTCCTCCGCATCTTTATTTTAACAGTTAAAAAGTTATTTCTTATTTTTGAATATTGTGATTGTCGCTCTGTGAAGGAAAAAATCAAAATGAAAAATTAATCATGATAACTAATTAGCCTACTAGCTGCTAGTATTTAGTGAACAACTGTGTTGAGCTACAATCTAAATCGTGAAAGTAAGGAATCATTAACAAAGTCCCTGGTTTAGAGAAACTCATATACACAAAGGTTTTCTTGATTGTACATCATATAAGACTGTCTGCACCAACAGAGTGAGGCATACATCTCTCTCACCTATATCTTCTTGGATGGACGTAAGCGCACCAGGAGTAAACCTATGGTTGGGTTGGGGTTTAGGATGATCATGAGAACCTTTATACACAATCTCTGTTATTTGTCCATCAGGAGAGCCCTCAAATATCTTTTTAACTTCACAGTTTAGGTATGTACATTTGTAGTAGCTCCTTGGGAATTCAGTTCCTTTAACAAGTTTCTGGCCATACTTTCTCCAATTATACCCATCTTCTAATGATCTCTCAGTTGTTACCGGTGATAAATCTTTATTATCAGTTGCAACAGAAGTACTAATTGACGATATTTCTAAACTAATAGGTGCAGGTAGACTGCCAAATTCATAAAATGTACAAAAAGTAAGAAAATACTTTCAAACCCAAAAGTATCAGTCAAGTGAGATGAACAGCTCATCAGAACCACACAAACCACTCAACAATAGAAGAAAACAAATAAAACCAAGATGAAAAAATTGGTGATATATTGCTTTCAAAAACAATTGGTGATATATATGGAAACCAAATACACTATGCAAACCAATCATCATTTTTGTCACGACCTAGACTGTCGTGATTGGCACCCACACTAACCCTCCGATGGAAGAATCATTACTACAACCCGATTAAATAACTTAACGAAAAACTAGGCATTTAAAGATATGGAAACAGGTTTAAATGAAAATAAAAATGGAGTCCCCATAAACTTCAAGGGTTCAACTAAAACAACGAAACATAACTAATGCAGAAATTCAATCCCTGGAACCTAAATTTCATTGTACCAAAACATCTAAAGTGCAACAAGTCTAAGAAAGGGGTACAACCCCAACCCAATAGAAGAGGTATCTAAACAATACACCCTAAACAAAAGTCTAAGTCCAAAAAGAGTGGACTTAAACAAGAGAGATCCATGACAGCCTGAAAGAACTGGCTCACCTTTGAATCTGGTCACGCGCAATAGTCACATCACTGAGGTCTGTCAGTAGCCACCTGAAGATTCCCTGTACTCAATAAAGAACGAGCAAGTGCAGTATCAGTACACAACCACAATGTACTGGTAGGATCACGCGGCTATTCCAGTAAGTGAAACATATATAAGCAGTCACAACATAGTAAACATGACATGTACAAAATATATATACATATTGGTTATCATTTTAGAGCAGCAAACAGTCTTCCAATATCAATCACCATTAGATATGAATGAAATCATCACAAGTAGATACATAAACACAATTCAATAGTCCTCTAACGGAACCCAATTCAATGGTCCTCTAATGGAACCCAATTCAATGGTCCTCTCATGGAACCCAATTCAATGGTCCTCTCATGGAACCCAATTCAATGGTCCTCTCATGGAACCCATACCCAAACTGTTAGTGTGCCGGATCGTGACACCTGATCAAAGTTAGTGTGTTAGAACGTGACACTTATTCCAATATATATGTCGGTATGTGACATTCGATCCTAGTTAGTGTGTCGAAACGTGACACCCGTTCTAATATGTATGTCAGTAGTGACATCTGATCCCAATAAGTGTGTCGGAACGTGACACCCGATCCAATCATCATACCACAATCACAAACACAATGTACATTCTCATAATCATACAATCAAGTGTTGATTCATGGCATACAATCGTTCATTCATACTCATTTACATTAAGTTTGATCAACAATACTACATTCGCATATATACGTGCATTACAATGAAGCAAATACTAACATACATCACACAAACATGAAATCAAACCATCACCTACCTCGAACAAAGCTTGAACCCTCCTAAGAAACTTGATTTTTTCCTTTCTGGATTCTTTCCGCTTGTTCTTGGTCTACAAATAATCAATATAATGCGAGGATCAATAAACGGGGCCTAATTACCCAGATTACAATCAACACTATCAACCCTAGGGCAAATCCATGATCCTAATATGGAGGTAGGGATTTTTTTTCCCATCCAAGAATCTCCAAAACTCTCCCCCAATAATAATTACCCATGAATTGACATTCTACGGATAGAAAAATGGATTCGAGGAGTGAAATCATTGCCTTTAGCTTCAAGAATGGTGAAACACTGTCAAGAAGTCACCCTGGTTCGTCTCCTAACTCTTAAGAACAAAATTTGCAGAATAATGACATTTTTGGGGTTTATTTCTGACTTAATTCTCGACTGGCCTGCTATGGCTGCCCCCATCCCGCCACAACAACCCCACCCTGGCATCTTGCACGAAATTAGTGGGTCAAATTAAGAGTTCCAAACCTCCCATTTCACAACACACCTTCATCCCATGACACTCAGAAACTACATGTTCATGCTAAGATCAGTTTTGAGAGTTCTACTCGCCCGAATTCAATCCCGTAAAGTCATACGGGTTCCTTAACGTCTTAGCTATCCACTCATGTAATAACATTCAATATTAAACTTCTCATTCATTACTATATCTACCTATACCTCACTGACTCTAATTTTATCCAAATCTGGACTTGGCTAGAAATTCTCAAGTTACTACCAAAAACTTTTCCGGGCCAAAAAATTTCCCCGTTGACTTTTACGTAACGACGGAATCAGGTCATTACAATAGATAACAATTTACCCATCACTCGTCCCTGAGTGACAAAATATGAGAAAAGGGCTAAAACAAGAGTAGAGCAGTATCTGAATCATCAAATAGTTGAGGATAATTGTCTCGCATGTCCTTTTTACTGAATCTCATTACCCCTTTTATGGGTGACACCTCTAGAAGAACTTGTTCACCAGCCTGAGATGTCATGTACCTTACCTTACGGTCTGCATACTTTTTCTGTCTACTATGGACTGCTACAAGCTTAGCTTGGATGCTTCTCACCTTATCTTGAGCATCTTTCACCAAATCGACCCCCTAAGGGTTTCACTTCTCCAGCCTCAAACCAACCAATTTAATACCTACACATCCTCCCATACAATGCCTCAATAAAGTCATCTCAATACTCGAGTGATAAATATGGTTGTATGTAAACTTAACTAACAACAAAATTGATTTCCAACAACCACCAAAGTTGGTCATACACACGTTTGCAACATTTTATCAAGGACCTTGACACAATCATTAGAACGAATCATTTCGCACTTAAGCATGATAAAATTCCAAATCTATTCTCGCTAGAAGTGAACCTGAACCAACCATCACACACTCATAATACCCAAACAATCATAGTACTTAACAACATCTCCATCATACAATATAAATTACCATGAGCTTAAGTTATAAAAAATTGATCTTTAGACATCAGATACTCATCGAGGATATGTCCAAGCATACAAACCCCCTAACAACACTATTGAAATGCTAGGTTTAAAAATTGTGATTGTAGATTACTCTTAAGAACAGTAGAATTGGACCCAATGATCCTCATATTCAACCAAGAGAACATCGCAGGATCAGTACTCCTGATCCACCACCAAGGATCCACCCACAAAAGTGAAAACACACGTGAGCATAGCTAGTGAATCATACTCTCAACCATGTACAAAATGAATAGATGATCACATAAGAATTTACGGAATAATTATCGAATAAAACCAAATATTTTCTTTCGAAGAACCGATACCAGCCCTTTCCATTCAGTTGACTCTGCATACTCTTCATATCATTCCACTGAAGCCCACACTCTCAATACTAACAACCATCATTAACACTCCGACCATTTACCTTACTATAAACCAACACTTTTAAATGAAAACCTTTCTTAGGTACTTAACAATCAACAGTAATGAACTTTATGACTCAACCCAGGTGTAAGTCCTTTCACTAGTTAAATACTTGATACAATTGATCATTTCACACCTTGCCAATTCATACCTTGACAAAATATATCACCACAAATGTATACTTACAATGAAAAATCTGAATTGTAAATTCAAATGTATAACATAATCCCCTTATCTATCAACATTAGCTTGTACCTTGAAGATTTCTATGATTTCATGGATCTTCACTTATCATTGATCGCATCTCCATCGATCTTACAATATTCTTCGCTAAAAATTCAATCGTACTCATTACTAAACTCAGAAACCAAAATCAAAGAATTTATCATCACACTCGAGCTAATGTCTGAACACTCCTTTCTCAAGTCTTTTCCAATAGATTTTAACCCATCTAATGGACCTGTGACATAATTACCATAGCCACAACAAATGAATGAATTTGCGCGTCTATGAAGCCAATTCTCTACCCCTCTGAAGATAACTCTTTTAGCCCTTGCAATCAAATAAAATATTATTGCTATCGTCTCTCTATAAATATTGTACTACTTCCCACTATTTTTTCTACATTATGACTCTAGCTCTTTTAAATTCTATTCGAGTGGTGTCCCACCATCTCTTAAAACTTTCCATACAACCACGTTCCTCACCAAATATTAGAAAACCACAAACTCAGATACTCGCAAGTCGTAATTACTATACAAAATTTGCTTAACCCACAATCTTATTATATAGTTGCATCCCATCGCAATCCATCACGAACTCTTATTACCATTATGATCAGTTAGCCCTGACTTTCACTACGAAGTCAACCTTTTCATCAATATGACATCTCCAACTCAGGTATACTCAACAAATTCAGAGGCCTAACACAATTTCTATATGCACTTTCTTACTAAAATCTTCAATTTCCTTCACCCAAGTATACTCAATGGGACCTTCTTTATCCATAAGCTTGCCATTCCGGTATCAATCCACTCATTTATGGCTTAAGATAAAATCACTAGTCCTCATACTACCATCCTTGTTCTTAACAAACAAGATAAGAGCACCCCCACGGGGAAGCACTAGGACGAACGAAACCTTTATCAAGAAGCTCTTGGATTTGGGTTTTATGCCCTCTCAATTTTGCCGGAGCCATGCGATAAGGGGGAATGGAGATGGGGTGAGTGTCAAGTTCCAAGTCAATGCAGAAATTTATATCTCTATCCGGAGGCATACTAAGCAAATCGGTAGGAAACACTTCCTTGAATTTAGACACTACATGAATAGACTCAATAGAGGGAGACTCGACCTCAACATCCCGAATATGAGATAAAAATGCCAAACAACCCTGCCCCACCAGTTTCCTAGCCCGAATATATGGAGGATATGACCTTAGTTGGCTTAGGCTTGTATACCCCTTCCCACTCTAACTTTTCCCTACCCAGGATTTCTAGAGTCATAGACTTAGTATTACAATTTAACACAACATAATGGCGGACAATCAAGTCATGCCTAAGATTATATATAAGTCAATCATATCCAAAATAACCAAATCAACTTCAGTTTGGAAACCCATAAACATAACCGAATAAGTACGATAAACATGGGTGACTATGATAGACTCTCCAACTGGGGTATAAACATGGATGAGGGCATCAAGTACATCACAAACCATCTCAAATCCCAAGGCAAACTGTACTGACACATATGAATAAGTAGAACCCGAATAAAAAAATAGTAGTCATCCGGTCACAGATAAGAATAGTATCTCATACACTACATCAGACGCCTCAACCTCGGTCTTGCCCGAAAAGGCATAAACTGAGCCCTATCACCTTGACGGGAAACCTCCTTGCCTGGCAGCACTGCTCCCCTACCTGCATTATGATTTCTCCGGCCTCCACGGCTTCACTGATTTCCTCCTCATATGCCAGGTTCTCCATAATTTTAACACACTTAATGACTTAACCAAGTAAGCATCGCTGCTATTGTAGTAGTCGTATCATGAGTCTCTTTGATATATACTAAATCTAGGAAATCATAGTAGATATTCTAATTTCAATTGTCACAATATAATTTCATCATTTACTAAGCAACCCATACATGTTATGACAACAATACTAAATGCAATTTCCAAAGTAATGGTGTTCATTATCTAGCCATCCCATACAAAACTTCTTGAATGTTGTCACCTATAAGCTCGAATCTGTAAAATTGACCTTAATCACTTCACAAAGCGACGAATTTGTTCTATGTTCAGGAACTCATCTCTCCTCCTATCCCTCAAAGTTCAGGGTATATACTTCTCCATACAGAAAGCTATAAAATGTTTCTCAAGTCATGAGTAGTGCATTTACTAGTCAGCGCTCAACATGAGACAACCACCATATTTTGGTCTCTCTAGGATTGATATGTCACAAACTCAACCCCAAACCTCTCCACTATAGTCATCTTAAGAAGCAACACATGACAGTCAACAAGGAAGTCCTAAACATCTTCATATTCCGTACCCATGAAGAATGAGACTTTCAACTTTAAGAACATAATAAAACCTCATGTTTGTCTCTAGTAATTAAATGCCCACAGCAAGTCAATAAAACATACCTATTTCCAAGGACACATTTTCTATTGTTGGTGTTGTTGTTTCCACCTTTACCACTCAATTACTAACCAGATTGAGACATAGAGTGAAGGAATTTATATATCAATTTGTATCACCTAGATACCAATTAGATTCAAGTCATAGCACGAAAGGAGTAGAAAGAAGTGAGTTTTTTCTAAAGTCCTATAGTCTCTCGAAGAAAAGTACAGACGTCTCCAAACTATTCCGCAAGACTCTACTAGACTCGTTTTGGTACAATGAGATAAAAAAACCTAAGGCTATGATACCAAATTTATCACGACCTAGACTATCGTGATTGGCACCCACTCTAACCCTCCGATGGGAGAACCATTACTACAACCCGACTAAACAACTTAACGAAAAACTAGGCATTTAAACATACGGAAGCAGGTTTAAATGACAATAAAAATGGAGTCCCCATAAACTCCAAGGGTTCAACTAAAACAACGAAACATAACTAATGCAGAAATTCAACCCCTAGAATCTGAAAGTCATTGTACCAAAACATCTAAAGTGCAACAAGTCTAAGAAAGGGGTACAACCCCAACCCAACATAAGAAGTATCTAAACAATACACCCTAAACAAATAGTCTGAGTCCGAAAAGAGTGGACTTAAACAAAGGAGATCCATGGAAGCCTGAAAGAATTGGCTCACCCTTGAATCTGGTCATGCGTAATAGTCACTTAACTGAGGTTTGTCAGTAGCTTCCTGAAGATGCCCTGTTCTCAACAAAGAACGAGCAAGTGCAGTATCAGTATACAACCATAGTGTACTGGTAGGATCACACGACCATTTCAGTAAGCGAAACATATATAAGCAGTCACAACATAGTAAACATGACATGTACATAATATATATACACATTGGTTATCATTTTAGAGCAACAAACAGTTTTCTAATATCAATCACCATTAGATATGAACGTAATCAACATAAGTAGATACATAGCACAATTCAATGGTCCTCTCACGGAACCTAATTCAATGGTTCTCTTATGGAACCCAATTCAATGGTCCTCTCATGGAACCCATACCCAAACTGTTAGTGTGTCGGATCGTGACACCCGATCCACGTTAGTGTGTCGGAATGTGACACTCATTCCAATATGTATGTCGATACATGACATCCGATCCTAGTTAATGTGTCGAAATGTGACACCCGTTCCAATATGCATGTCCATAAGTGACATCCGATTCTAGTTAGTGTGTCGGAACGTGACACCCGATCCAATCATCATACCACAATCACAAACACAATGTACATTCTCATAATCATACACTCGTTCATTCATACTAATTTACATTAGGTTTGATCAATAGTGCTACATTCACATACATACATGCATTACAATGAAGCATATACTAACATATCACACAAACATGAAATCAAACCATCACCTACCTTGAACAAAGTTTGAACCTTCCTAAGAAACTTGATTCTTCCCTTTTCGAATTCTTTCCGCTTGTTCTTGGTCTACAAATAATCAATATAATGTGAGGATCAATAAACGATGCCTAATTACCCAGATTACAATCAACACTATCAACCCTAGGGCAAATCCATGATCCTAATATGGAGGTAGGGATTTTTTTTCCCATCCAAGAATCTCCAAAACCCTCCCCCAGTAATAATTACCTATGAATTTACATTCTACGGATAGAAAAATGGATTCGAGGAGTGAAACATTACCTTTAGCTTCAAGAATGGTGAAACACTGTCAAGAAGTCACCCTGGTTCATCTCCTAACTCTTAAGAACAAAATCTGCAGAATAATGACATTTTTGGGGTTTATTTCTGACTTAATTCGCGACTGGCCCGCTATGGCAGCCCCCATCCTGCTACAGCGTCCCTGCCCTGGCAGGAATAATCCCATCATGGCGGCTTCCACTGAAATAGTGAGTCGAATTAAGAGTTGCAAACCCCCCATTTCACAACACACCTTCATCCCATGACACTCAGAAACTTCTCGGCCGAATTCAATCCCGTAAAGTTGTACCAGTTCCTTAACGTCTTAGCTATCCACTCATGTAATCACATTCAATATTAAAGCTCTCATTCATTACCATATCTCCCTAGACCTCACTGACTCTGATTTCGTCCAAATCTGGACTAGGCTAGGAATTCTCAAGTTACTACCAAAAAGTTTTTCGACCCAAAATTTTTCCCCGTTGGCTTTTACATAACGACGGAATCAGGTCGTTACCATTTTGCTGGCAATGAGTTAACACCTTTTGACTGGACTTTTAAGAGCTACACTCCTCTTTTTATTTTTTATAAAGTTAATCTTCAAAATTAATTCATGTAAGGGTCTTAAACTGTTAACAAAAGAGATGTAATCACCTTGTTACAAAAAATAAAAACAAACAAACAAAACGAAAGGTGCAATCATTGTACTGCTTTATTTTCCTGTTAAAGAAAGAATTAACACAAAAACTCACCCAGTTCCCACAACTTTGGTCACAAAAGAGTATATAACTTTCTAATGCCAATAGTATGACCACATTCATATCACCAGTATCTTTTTCTCTATGGAAAAACTTAGTGGTAAGTTGAGCACCTTGCCAAAAGAAAGATTCAACATGTGAAAAAACACACTGATAGTTAAATATTCAGAGGAAGACAAAATATAAAATAAAAAAATTCACAGTATCCATGTGAAGGTTCCATATATGCATCTCATATTATGGGCATTCTAGCAAGTACAAATTCAAAACACCAATATTAAAATTCTTGTCACCCAGAAAAAATAAAACAATACATATCTTAATGTTCAAGATATATGCAATGTCAATGTAGCAGTGACCTTGTATTTCTATTTGGAGTTTAAATATGATCTAGAATAGAAATTAGACATGTGTGATAGAGTAAGGGAACAAATGAAGTTGTGACCTTGTTTATTCACCTTTGCCATGGACTATAAGTAGAAAATACACACACAACACGATCTAAAAGTGCAACCTTTAACATTAATCTTGTCCATACAACCACAAACACGAGAAGATCAATTACAACCATAATCAGAAGCATTCAAGTGTTTCTCAATCTCAAAACAAACAAAAGCATCAACACAAGCATATTCCACTCGTTCTTCATTCATGAATCGATTATCCCACCTCTGCTCCTAGTTACATGAGCAGGCTTCACCATTTAATTCTGACCCCAACAAATATACAAGTAAAGTAAATCAATATTAATTCACAACTCACAAGACATACATTTTGTACTCCAACAAGACATAAGTAATGCAAATCATAAGATTTATAAGATAGTCATACGTTTAGCCCACAAAAATATTCATGGCCAGTTACAAAATATACAAACAGAAAATGACCAATGTCAAGATTGAAAGGATCAGTTTCAAGACTGATTCACAACAACAAAATAAAATTTTTCTTTGTGCCTTACCATAACAAACAAAAACCACATCATAATGTATAATTGGCATTCCTAATGATTGCCTCTCTTTGGATTCAGTTTTTCAATCTTTGTTCTCCTTTTCTATTACCAACTGATTTGAAGTTACATATGATTTGCCTTTCCAAGTCAACTTTCTTGATGAGTATGGCAGGTTAGTAGGCCTAGTTACACCACTCTCATCCCCCGAAGTTAAACTTCCTTGAACATGTTGGTAGTTGATGCAACTTCTTCATTTGAAGCCTAGTTTTAGCTTTGAATATTTCCCTAGGCCTAATTATTGTTGTCTTATTTTCACTTTCAAGCTCATCTTCATCTTCATCAATAATTGCTCTTAAAGATATAACATATTGTTAAATTATACTTGAAGTAATAGCATTATTTTTAGCAAATCTCTTTGAAGGTGCAACAGGTTTGTCCCTTGCTTTCCTCTTCAAGTTTGAAGGACCAGCAACTTCAATACTTGGTTGTGGTGCTGACAATGACACAAAAGAACTTGTGCTCTTCTTTCCAGCTAAAAAAATTGATATAGTAGTTAGTCTATTAAATAAATGATGTAAATAATAATTAACTAAGGAATAATGAATTTACCAAAGGGCAATTCCTATTATTGTGACATGTTACACTGCAGTGACCACATGACATTTTCAGTCCTTTTCTACTTTTTTACCACAATCCCTCCCTCTTCCTTGCTTCATTCTTTTCCATTACTCTATTAGTTTTTGATCTACCAACCATTTTATGTATTTCTGGTGGCTCCATAGCATGAGAGAGATACACTTTCTTGAACTTTTCATCCCTAACTGGTTGAATTTTATGTTGGTACACCAACATGTAAGCCTTTTTTTAGTACCACCAATGCTTCTCATCCTGTGGTTCTTTTATATCGTGTTCTAAAGCTTTAATGGCATGAGGACATGGTATTCCTGTCAAATCTAATGTCCTACATGTACATTTCTTCCTAACAAGACTCACAACATGTCTATCAACACCCTCATCCACCACATAACCTAGGTCTCCATTAGATTGAACATGACAACCATGTGCAATGATTTTAAAATTCTTATAAAGATCCATAACATATGGACTGAAATCTCTTGTACATTTTCTACCCTCATCTTCAAGATATTTCAACCTATTCATAACTTATACATAACATAACAATGAGATATATATATATATATATATATATATATGAACATAGTGATATTATATTATGTCAAGTAGTTATGAAAAAACATAGATAAAACCTTGATTCTGATATCTTCCAACATCTTAATTATTGGTTTTGACCTTGCTTCCAAAATAATATTATATTATGTCAATTAGTTATGAAAAAACATAGATAATACCTTGATTCTGATATCTTCCAACATCTTAATTATTGATTTTGACCTTGCTTCCAAAATTCATTTGTTGAATGAATCAGTCAAATTATTTTCACATGCATGATTCTTACAAATTGTGTCAAAATAGGCCATGCACCAATGTTGTACAGGGTACCCTAACGGATCTTCAAGACCTTGTTTATACATAGAGGCCGTGAATTTTAATTAATCTTGAAGTTCTTCTTCATATGTGCTCCAAGCAGGCCACCACAATAATTTTTTCATCTCTACACCTCTCCAAGTCTTGGTCCAATTGGCTTCTATGTGCCTTACACACCATCTATGATGTACTTTTGGAAGCAACTGACCAACATGACTAATCAGCCCCTGAAATAATAAACAACAAAACAAGTTAAATAGTTCAAGTGTATACAAAATAAAAATAAAAATTTGATAAATAAATTACAAATTATTACCTTCTGCATATCAGACATAAATGTGAATCCTTCACCATCTTTTATCTCTAATGAATTTCTCAACAACCCAATGAACCATTTTCATGTTCTGGTTGTTTCTCTATCCATCACTTCCCAAGCAAGTGGATAGAAATGCTTCACTGAATCCTATTCAAGGGCAACCAACAATATTACCTTACACTTTCCTTTTAAAAATGTTTCATCCATCCCTATAAATGGTCTCAGACCAACTCTCCATCCACTTTTCAAAGCTTGAAAGAAAATATATATTCTTGAAAATCTTCTTTTTCTTTGTTCTAAAAAATCTTTAGATATGTTTATCACCACATCAGAACCAGGATTGCTATCCCTTAATTCTTGAGCATAAGCCTCTAATTTGTTGAAATCATCAATAAAGCTACCTTCCAGTTTCTCCAAGATAAGTCTTTTAACCCTCTTCATCTTTGAATAACTGATATTGAGTGAAAAGTGATCATCTACATCCTGCCTCATGTATTTCACCTTGTACTTGAGGTTATTTTGAATCTTGTTCTTAAAGTAGTGTGATAAAGCTTGTTAAGTAGCTATTTTGTTCTTAAAGGCTTCCTGGCATGTAAGTACTGTTTCTAAGGTTTTAATTTCAAATCCTTGGCCTTTCTTAACTTATGATATTAGACACAAAAAAGGACAACCAATATCTAATTCTGGTAGAGTCACTTTTCACAACTCTAAGGCCCATCTTCCTAATAATTGAATAATTGCTCACAATTCTTTTAGCTTCATCAAGATTCTTGAAGCTCATACCCTTTTTCAACTTTAAAAATTATCTAGTTTATCAGTTACTTCTCTTTTTTTCTCTTCTAAAAATTCCAACGCATCGCTATCATGATCACTAGCAAAAGATTCATTTTCACCCTTCTCTTCCTCACTTGATTCACCATCAGTTACAACATCTACTTTCACAACACAAGGTTCATTAAGTTGACTGATATCACCATTGATTATTGTATCTACTAGAACAGGGAGAGATTCATTCAGTTGGTTGATATCACCATCAAATACTGCATCTACTATGATAGGGAAAGGTTCATTAAGTTGACTGATGTCAAGAGCTGGGACAGTATCTTCACCCTCATCAACAATAAACAACTGAAGTTGAAGCACATTAGATTGAGTAGACAATGAAATCTACAGTGTTCTAATTCTTGAATCACCCTCTACTAGATAATACTTATTAGAAGGCCCCAAGCATAGCAACTGTTTCACCTTACTAAAACACAAATGTTCAGTGTATTCAGAACAAGGTATATATATGATCGCAAATCTGGATCATACTCTTTCTATATATAAGTCAATTTTTAATGTAATTAACTTGAAGAGTCGGGACTCACTTGCCCCCATAGTTAAAGACCACGTCAACCTGTTCAACCATTCTTTTTGAAGGAACCCACTTGAAAAAATATATTAAAAAAAAAGAGAAAGTGACTTATCAGACAAAAATAAAGAAAACAGCAAAACAAGGAATCTACCAATATTTTATGTGAAGATAATGATAAAGAGTAAAGGGATAGGGACCACATGTTATGTCTATCAAATTACATAGAAAATGCAACACCAAAAATAAATGAATGCATTTAAGTATGACATACCCAACAAACAAGATATCATGGAAAAGAGAGAAAAATACATGAAATATACGCTGAAAAAAATAAGAATCTAATCTTGAGAAAACATTGTAAAAAACTCCTAAATCGAGATAACAATGAAAACATAAAACACATGTATCTTCTAAAAATAACTACAACAAGCATATAACACATGTAAGAACATAAAAATGTAAATATACAACAAATCACAACAACACTAGACAATATCAGACAAATCTGAAACCCTAACTGAAAATACTAAAAAGAGAGAAATACTTACTTGAGTTCTGGTGAGCTTTGATAGATGAAGAAGAGAGGAGATTTCGCCAAAAAGTTTTGAGTTCGTGTGAGCTTCGATTGAGGAAGAAGAGACAAGATTTGGATTTGGAGTGTATATTATTTTAGGTTAAAAGGTTTGGGGATGAGAGTTGGGTTAAAAATGGCTGGGGCTTTTTTGGGTGGGTATATGGATTTTTTAATTAGTAAAATTAATTATTACGGTAGTCAATAAAATAGTGACACGTCATTAATGAATTTGGGTTGTTAAAGATGAAGGAAAAATAAAGCCAAAAGGTTGATGTCAAGGGCATTTTAGACCCGAAAGATAGAAGGGTAATTTTGTTCCAATTCACATAGTTGAGGGGTATTTTAGCCCCTTTTTCGATTAATAAATTAAAAAAAATAATTAAATTTATAATAAAATAATAACATAATATGATATATTGACTTGACTTATTTAATTTATACCTTTGTGAATGTTATTTTAATATTAGACAACATAAACATAAATTTGATTGAATATTGTTGGAGTGTGTAGAATATTTGTTACACCAAAGTTTATTTTGTAACCATATGTGGTCAGTTTGAAAAATGAAAAAACTTGACTTTAATAGAGTGTCGTAATTGATAGTCACAATTTAAAGTTAAAACGTGACTATTAGTAACACTTTATGATCTGCAAGATTCTAAAATAGCAGGATTTGATTCTTAATTTACAAAATTTGATGGCCCGTGCACTACCAAAAATACGCTTATTGCCCACGATTTTTTAGCCACGGTTGTATAAATCGTGGCTAAATTAACATTAAAACAAAAAAATTCCTACATATTAAAAATTGTCGCTAAAATATTGTTGTAAAATCACGCGGTTATAATCTCGCTCCCTTTTTTTCATTTTCCCTCATTAATTTCAATATTTTATTGTTTATTAATCAAAAGGAACAGAAAAGAGGAGCAGCACGTCCCAAACTTACCCCAAATTCTCAGAAAATAGGAGCAACAGGTCTTCTCCAAAATCAAATCGCGGCAGCGGAAAATAGGGCAGCGCATCTTCTCCTATTTGTGTGCAGGTAGAAACCTTGAGTCCAGGTACACAGATTCTTAAAACTTCGATTGTTTGTATCAATATTTTTCTGTTTATTTTTATTTTTTATTTACCCTAATGGAAGAGGTGACAAATCTGTGGAGAAAAGATTAAATAAATCACAGTTTTTTCTCTCTGTTTTTCCTCACTTTGATGAGGTGAGTGATGTGTATTTATATGGATTTATGTAGATTTGTAGATTTGGAAAATGGTTTTGTTGAATTTGGAGAAAAGATTGTCTATTTTTCAGTTGATTTACTCTTTGAAGGGCTTCTGATTTTGTGATCAGATGAATTGTGCTTCACTTTTTTGTAAATTTGTGAAGGTTACAAGATTCTGACTCGTTTTTAGCTCTTTTCACTGGAAAGTATCCTACTTAAGTTTATATAAAACTTTGTTCTATTTTTTGTTTGTTCGTATCTTAATCAACTTCATTCCAACATGATTGACAAGAGTTGGATTGAGAGTCCAAATAAATCGAAAGAATTCTCGGATGGTGTAGTTCAATTTTTAGAATTTGCCTTTTCAAATGTGTCTATTGATGGAAAAGATTTGTGTCCTTGTATTATATGTGGATTTTCTGTTAAGCGCAATAGAGCTGAAGTGTTTAGTCATCTACTTCAAAGGGGGTTTCCAAAAAAGTACACATGTTGGCGTATGCATGGAGAAAAACATGCTCAATCCAGTGTAGAATCATTATCCCGAGTACAAAATGAGTCGGTTAGACAATATCCTATGCATGATATGCTGAATGGTATTTTTGGTGTCTTTAACAATAATGAATTTCAAGATTCAGATCCATTAGATCTACCAAATAATGATAATTCTAGAGGTTTTGAAGGTAGGAGTCAAGAAGAGAGAGAGAAAATTAAGGAGTTGTTGGAGGATGGGAATCAAGAACTTTATGATGGTTGTACAAAATATAGTAAATTATCATTCATTGTTCGTTTTTATCATATTAAGGTCTTATGTGGTGCAACAGAGAAAACATTTTCAATGATTCTTGATCTTTTAAAAGATGTGTTTCCCCATGAGAAACTACCATCATCATTTTATGAGTAAAAAAAATGATTAAGAAGTTAGGTTTAGGCTACAATAAGATTGATGCATGTCCGAATCATTGTATGTTATATTGGGGATCATCAGAGGATGAGAGTCGAGATAAATGCAAGGTCTGTAATACTTCCAGGTATATGTCAAACGAAAATGATATTGATGCAAATGTTGTAATTGATGACCAACATAATAAGAAACCAAAGCCAGCGAAAGTGTTGCGGTACTTTCCACTTATACCTAGACTGAAAAGGCTATACATGTGCTCTAAAACATCAGAACTTTTGAAGTGGCAAGCTACAGAAGCTAATCCAGATGGGTTATTACGACATCCAAGAGATGGCAAAGCGTGGAAACATTTTGATTCATTCTATCCAGACTTTGCTTCGGAGACTCGTAATGTGCGATTTGCTTTAGCTACTGATGGTTTAAATCCATTTGGAAATCTAAGTTCTGTGATGTTGTATATCTATAATTATCCTCCATGGTGTTTTATGAAGCAATATTCTCTTATTATGTCGATGATAATTCCTAGTCCTAAAATGCCTGGAAATAGCATTGATGTTTACTTGCAACCTTTAATTGTTGAGTTAAAACAATTGTGGGATGGTGTAAATGCTTATGATTCCTCAACTAATGAAATGTTTCAATTGCGTGCTGCATTGATGTGGACCATAAGTGATTTTCCAGGTCTTGACAACTTGTCTGGGTGGAATACATATACATCACTTGCTTGTCCATCATGTAATTATGAAACAGATTCTATGTGGCTAAAGTTTGGTAGAAAAAATTACTTTATGGGACATCGTCGATTTTTGCCACAAGATCACAAATATAGATACAACAAAAAGTCTTTTAATGGTTTTGAGGAGCACATACCTGCGCCTACTCCACCATCAGGTTTAACCTTGTTAAGTCGAATTGAAAAGAGTCGGAAGAGGCCTTGTGATGATGGTACAAGTAAGGTTGGCCCAAAACAATGGAAGAAAAAGAGTATCTTTTGGGATTTACCTTATTGGAAGAACCATCTTATTCGGCATTGCCTTGACTTGATGCATGTGGAGAAGAATGTTTGTGATAATGTATTGTATACTATACTTGGTGACAAGAAAAAATCAAAAGACAATTTGCAAGCTCGTAAAGACTTGCAAGTGATGGGAATTAGAGAAAAGCTTCATCCATATCCTAATACTTCCAAGTTTCCTCCATCATGCTTTAACATGAAGAAATATAAGAAATATATCTTTCTAAAAGTTTTAAACAATGTGGTGTTTCCAGATAATTATGCATCAAATATTTCTAGATGTGTTGATGTTAAGAAACGCAAGATCTCTAATTTAAAGAGTCATGATTCTCACATTTTGATGGAACATCTTTTGCCAATTGCTTGTAGAAAAGCTCTTCCTAAAGAAGTTACTTCAGTGTTGATTGAGTTATGTAACTACTTTAGAGAAATATCAAGCAAGGTTTCGGATGTTAAGCATGTAGAGAATCTCCAGCAACGAATTTGGTTGAATCATGCTAATATGGAAGCAATTTTTCCTCCATCCTTTTTCACTATTATGTTTCACCTGGTCATTCATATTGGAGAGGAAGCAATTCTTGCGGGTCCTGTACAAGGTCATTGGATGTACCCTGTTGAAAGGTATATTATTTTCTTAGTAAGTTGATCTATGTATTTTTTTCTAGTAATCTTACTATTTGTTTTATCTTTTGTTAGGGGAATGGGCCATTTTAAATCTTATGTTCATAACAATTCCGCTGCAGAAGGTTGTATAGCCGAAGGCTGCCTTACAGAGGAAAACCTTACTAATTGTTCTCAATATTT
>JAJOOO010080281.1:0-19640 GCA_029582685.1 Solanum piurae
TATTCCAACCATAAAAAAGTTAAAAATAAACTCCTTAAAAAAAATCATGAAACTTATGGCGTATCTAACACATCATGAAATCTATGGCGTATCCAACATTTCATGATCATCAAGCATATCTGAATCAGCTTGTGGCAAGGTTGTCTTAACATCTTCATTTTCATCTGCAATTTATATGCGGTTTCAGTTAGTTAAATATTAAATAGATTTTGAGTTTGGACTCTCTTTAATTTTAAATTTTAATATTATATTATATTTTTTTAATTATTTTTATTTGGCCCACGGGCCGGCCCTACTTATAGTTCTCAAGCCCCACAAATCAACAGGCTTATTCAGGCCGGGCTAAAAAGCCCTTTTCTTAAATGGGCTCCAAAAATCTTAACCCAACCCTATTAAATCCCGGGTTAGGCCAGGCCGGCCCAACGGGCCTAGCCCATATTGACGGCTCTACTTATAGCCAGAAAGACATGAATTCTTTAAAAATTGAAATCATATTAGATATAACTTAAAGGCTTAAGTCATCTGCAGCCTCTTAAAGTTGTTCATATATTTCAGTTAGACACTTCAACTATAACTATTACCTATTAAACACCTGAATTGTTCAAAAAATATATCTATTAAACACAAAATGTTAATGTGACAAAAAAAGTATTTTTCACTTCCGCTAAGCTCGTGAAAAAAATCTTAAATAACATTTTATTTTTATTTTTTCCAAAAAAACTTAATACTTTTTCTTCTTTGACTGCCACTTGGCATTTAAATATTTAATTTTTAAAAAAATATTTTAAAAAGTAATATTGATTCTTAAAACCAAAAAAAAAGAGTCCCCACCCCACCCACTTTAAGTCGTTTTCTCGAAGAAGGCCACTACACTCCATTTTTATTTTTTTGCTTTTCTTTTTCTATTCTATCTCTTTTCAATATTTATTAAAAAAATAAAATTGAATCAGCTAATTGAATTTGAAGGAAAAAAAGAAGAAACAACATGGGCCGTCATCTCCGTCACCTTCAAATAAATATTACCATTTAAATTAAAATGTAAACCCACTAAAATTATTTAAAATAATATCAGATTGATTCGATAAAACTAATTTAGGTCCTCTCAATTTTTCTTTGCTATCGATTTCAAGACGATTGACAAACTCTCTTTCTTCATCACTCTTGTATCAGTCTCTTTGAATATATATCTCTTTGACGTATTAGGAATAAAAAATAATTATGTAAGCAATCACCAAAGAAAATGAATTTTGTCTTTGAGAAAGAAAATCTTGCTAGGAAGAAGAGGAAGAAGATGATGAAGAAAGGGAGTTGGGGTAGGGTGGACTTCTCATTTATTTTGTTTTTATAAAAAAATAGATGAAAAATTTATTTGAAATAATTTTCATTCTTTTTAACATTAAAATTCTTTTTTAAAAAAATATAAATTTGGGCCCAACGCCACATGTTATCTTTTAATTAGTCATTTTACCACATCACAACAAGTGTATTACACACACTTTATTTTTTTTGCTTATTATCGAATAATGTCTAATAGGAACAAGTTTTGAATAGATAAAAATGTTCAATAGGTACTAGCCCTAGTTGAGGTGTCTAAGTGAATTATGCGGATAATTTTAAGGGACCGCAGATGACTTAAGCTAACTTAAAAGATATTATGATACGAAAATATATGTATTTATATCTGGTCGATTTATTTATTTATTTAAATATGAGAGGCATAAGTTAAAAGACAACCCAAATAAGAGCTAAATGTCAATGAACCATTATATACGCATATGTGGGTCTTACTTGTGGGCTTCCAAGATTCTTCTAATCTTACAATTGACTTATTCAATTTGGGATAATTAGAATATTTGATGAATTTAATTTGGATAATTAGAATATTTGATGAGTTTAATTTGGGATAATTGGAATCTTTGATGAATTTAGAAGCTAATATAACTTCTATAACAATCATCTTCTATAATAAAGTAATATTTTACTGTAACAAATAACTTTTCTTTAGAGCTGATTTTCATATTATGTAAAATAGCATCTCGTTATAGTACACAACTAAAAATATTTAGACAAACAACGTTGTTATAAAGAAGTTTAATGATATAAATATGTGATGCCTACCTACAGTAAAAGATCTAGAACTTTAATGTTGTCAATTTTGATTTAAGAATATATATATATATATATTGAATTTTGTTGAACTCGTGATTAGATGCACTAACTATTTTGATGCAAATTATGAGCTTACATATTTAGTAAAATATCAATTAGGTGCTTTCTTTTAGCTTAAATATGAAGCTATGAATTATTAGAGTATATAGGAAGAGTATATTTTATCCATAGTTTGATTCAAAGAAGTGACATTGAACAAAAAGTAAATAAAAGAAAGAATTAGTAATGAAAAAACTGAACATATTTTTCTATAAAATATTAAAATCAAAGCAATTACTAATTCACTTTTTATACAACCAAATAACACTCATACACTATTAAAAAAATAGGAAACAAACGACGAATTTTAGCGACAAATTATTAATCATTTACTAAGTAATGACGAATTATCTACGAAACTATATCTTTGGCCAAATAAATATAAAATAGCGACATATCAAAATGAACAAAAAGACAAAAACACACATTAAAATGATCGTAATTACCTTTTTTGCATTGTTGATGTGGACTTGTAACTAAAGAGTGCTGGCCATTTGAATTAATTCCACAAAAATATATTTGGCCATTTGATTATGATCGTTCGTTTTCATATAGATGTTAATACTTATGTTTTATTTTGTGTGGGGTGGAAAAGCTAAAGAGTAGAGTCCAAAGAAAGCAAGAAAAAACAAATGTATAAATACAGAATATTAAATGAGAAATCAAATAAAAAAGAATATTTGGTGAAATTTAAACCTCACACAATTGTTATGAATGGTTCAAATTATATGAATTATTACTATTTAAAATAAAAATTGATTTCCACACTGTCATACATAGGCTTGTGTGGTGGAAGAAGAGATAGGAATACCCAATCACTGATTAAGATATATAGTATGGCTACTCTATTTAATGAAACGTAGAACTTATCTTTAAATCTTGGTGAAACAATGTTATCACACAGTACCCTAAACACGAGCCTACACTTTCATCCTCTTTGCTCCAATACAATGTGAAACATCATCGTTAATGTCTCCATTTTCTTAAATTATAGACCCAAAATACTTGAACATCTCATTGGCCGACATACATCAGATACGAGATAACCATATAAAGGTAATATTGAATGGACTTGAGATTAGTTACATTTAACAATACAAAGCTACAAACAAAATATTCACAGTTTTTTTGCGGTACAACTTGAAAAACACAAGAGCACACTCTGTTTATCAATTCTTTCTTTCTTCTTCAAAATCTATAAAACCACCATCATCATCCATTGAAGATTCACCAGAAATACCTGGTTTCTCCGTTGGGACAAACATCTCTTGTATACGAATTTTCTTCATATCAAACCATCCACCAACAGGCTTTTCAGATAATGAAGCCAAACCCTTAAATGCAAAATCATTTGCTATTGTGGTATCAACGCCTATGGTTCTAGCATAAAGTCCTCTGCTTCCAGTAACCAGCATATTTCGTGTCTCTTCACCACTACGAGAAAGCACAGGAGGCAGTAGATCAATCAGCTGTGGGCTGGGCTGGTTGGAGTTATTTATGAGCAACCGAAGAGTCTCCCTGGCACTTTTCTCAGCCATTGATTCTGTTTCTGGAGGAATTAAAGGATTCACTAAATTTGGGTGGAACTGTGGAATACTGCCAGAGATAGCAGGGCCTGCGCTGACAAAGTAACCTTGCCCAGAAGAGCACACGTCAATAACAGGAATATGAACTATAGAATCGCCTACTAAAGGTGTGAAAGTAGGTATTTGCTGTGAAGGCCCCAAAGAAAATGGCAACCTGATCAATGGCTCGGGCAGAAGAGGTGGGAAATCTAAAGAGGAGACATCAGTGACAAGAGACGGCTTTGGTGTCAAAATACTAGATGAACAAGCAGAAGGTGCTATTGATGAAAGTAGTGGTATTGAAGAGTCCGTGGATAAAATAGGCAAATGTGGAGTTCCAACTGAGAACTGCAGAGTGGATACAGCAGGAGGACACCAACAGTAATAAGGAGAGAAAACTGTTGAATCCAGAGAATGAACAGTAGCTGCAGAGCCTCGGAAAGGAAGGGCAGCAACAAGTGGCTCCAAAACATTTGAAGGACGAGTTTCTCTTCCAATCTTATTGTCTTCAACATAAGTTGAACTGAGTGCATCTGTGCTACTTGTGCCTGCAATCTGGCTATCTACACATGAAAGATAGCTATCACCATGCTGCCTCGGCCCGTCTCTAGAAACAAATACAGACGACGAGTTCCTGAGCATGCTATCTTTAAAAGCACTAGACATAGGACTAAGGCTGCTCATCAGGCTGGTGTTTGATCCCATGCTACTGACGTGCTCAGGCCGCAGAGGTTTCTGAGATGCAACTGATATCTGGGCATCAAGACCAAGTTCTGAAGAATCAACAAAGCCAGCAATGGAAGGATCTCTTGACATCATGGAACTTGCTTGAGGATTTATGGCTGCTGAACCATGAAGATAAGCTCGAAGATGAAAGGCGAAACAGTCTATCCGCGATTCATTGATTCCAGTTAATTCAGCCAAGGAAGGCTTCATCTTAATCAAATCCCTCATCTACGACAACCACAATCAATAATGATATTAGTCATCTACATATGCAAGTACAATATAACAAATATTCAGTAGTTCATCATACACAGTAAACATAAGAAATATACCTTTCTCCGCAACTCATCTCCAAGGAGCTTAGACTTCTCTGAACACCAAAAGTAGAAAGTCTCACCATCAGGGATACTAATAAGAAAAGAGCGTCCAGACTCGTCTGCTACAATATCTTTGATCTCTATGGCAGAACAATCAGATTCACTGCAAAATGTTCCAACTCTCTCTGTGCTGCCGTCATCCCCAATGAATGAGATGCGCAAGTCCGATGTTGGCAGAATTGCAAGGTTTAAGTTCCCCCTGTTGCAACAACACAAGAAGAAAAGAAATGTTTAAGATGAGTTAGATTGTCAATAAGTTACATACTAAATCAAATGTAACCAAATAGAGGCACACTTGTGACTTGCGCATCCTAAATCTAACACCCTTGACTGAGGAAATGATATTATGAGTTCCCAAAGATATTCTCCAAAATTACAAAAATTAAGGCAGCTAAACAGGCCTTCAACACCTAATTTATGTATTTTCCTTCTTTCCACAAGAATTTTTACTGGACAAGCTAGCCTATAAAAACAAGGACAACAACTTGTGCAATTGAACAACATTACCAACATAAATAATTATAATTTAGGTGAACCTTATGATTTTTAGAAACAAGTGCTAGTTAAGATAGACTATACATTAACATGCCAGTAAGTTCAACTTGTTAACTAGAAGTTCACTTAAGACGCATACGAGATACATATTTATTATAGAGACTAAATTACAGTTCTCACCAAAAGAAGATTTTGGTTTGGTGAGGTAAGGAGCCAGTCACTCCTCCATTCACATAAAACATTGAGTAAAAGAGACAAAAGCCAGTTGGAATCTAATATTAGAAATCTCTTTGCTTACACAGGATGTCATCAAAGAATAAAAGGACAAATTAAAGCAGAATGTAGCAATGTAAAGGCACATACTGAGCTATAAACAAGAAATGGCAGGACAGCATGAAAGATATATATGACAAACTGAACAGTATTAAAACTTTTAGGATGGTTCAGATAAAAGACAAACAAACCACATTTATTCCATAAATAAAAAAGCACCAAAGGGTTACCAGTCAGACTTCTAGATAATTCAGAGAGAAGCAATTAAATCATGTAATATAAGAGCATGAAACTACCTTGACTTCTCCTTAATTCAGAGATCATAATAGTAAACGCCCAATTTTACCTACAAGTCAAAAGATATTTTCACGTGGAAGCATGAACATTTGTCACCATCAATAAACAAGACAGCATCTGGCAACTTCTAGCCACGATCAACTAAGGTTATGTACAGGTTAAAATATAGTATCAAACAAGCAGAGAAAGATATTGCAACTTCTATGGTGAAATAATCAATAATCAAAAAGAGAAAAATAAGAGAATATTTTAACACTGTAATAATGCCCATATGCAGCAATAGGACGAAATAGAAAACATAACACTCACTGATTGATCAGTGCAAACACACTTCTTCCAGTCTGATGGGACTTGTTGCCCTAAATACCAAATTCAAAACCTATTCTTTCATCTCCATTCATGCAAAACTGACAAAGGTACCATACGTAGCAAGATTATGAAGGAAACAATGCTGCAATGATACTATAAAACAGGGTGATAAGACAACAACACACTCACTAATACATCAAGGGGAACACACTTCTACAAGTCTAAAAGGAATTAGTATTGAGGATTACCAAATTAACAACTTATTTTCTCATCTCCATTCAGACAAAATCACAAAATATACAAACCTTTACGGTGCCTCCACATGTCAACATGCACCTCCTAGCAATAAGCAGTCTCATATCAAGATACAAAGATTTATGATAGTATCCAGCAAGCAGTACTGATCATGAGATGATATGATGCGTCTGCAATTCATGTACTATATACTCGAAATTTGAACCCTTAACGAGTTTAGGGATCAGGAAACAAGAAAATCTCCTGAGTACAACCTAATGTGAGCATATCACCTCTAGGAACAAATAATTTAACTGGATTCCAAGTGTTATACGTTCATCAGCACAAAGCATGCAGCAGTCACAAGCAACAAAGAAAAGAAAGGGTGAATGAGCAACAACACATTGCCCAGCATCTTACAACAGAACATCATCACTCAAGATGGCCATTTGAAAGAACACTTCCCTTTTCCAGAAAAATATAACTAGGTACATGCTTGAAGTACCAAATACTCTTAATGAACCCATCAACCGACTACCTAGCCTCTCTTCAGAATCCATTGGCCCATTTCCTAACACTACTAATGAACGGTCATACTGCTACATCTGTACATTAACAACATCACTTCTTTCTTTTCTCTTTTTTGTTTCAACAAGCCAATCATCTTTTGCTCTAACCCTCTTTCTACTATGCTAAATGTAATTTCACTTTATTTGACCAATCAAAAGAGTAATACTACCATTTTGAATTCAACTAATCTCTGTTCAACTATTTCAAACATAAGCACATGACATGAAAAGTTAAAGTTATCTGCCTTGCAAACTTCAAAGGAGGCAAATGACATGTTAACTTTAGAACTATATGTCTACTATCTACAGGCAACACTAACAACATATAACACTTCAAGGTCACTGTTAATAAAAAGAGACACATTTTCAGAATGAACCAGTGGTAACTAAATTCTATTCATGAATAGGAACGTCAGTATATAAGTAACTACAAACAGAAGTTCTCATTTGCTTACTGAAAATGTAATAGTACTAGATATGAATCCACCAGGATACAATAATTGCAAAATTCTATTGTCTTCAGCATCCTGACTAGATAGGCTTGTGAGAAAGCCACTGAGCTAGAATAATTGCTAAGACCACTATGTTTGATAAATATGCTAATCTTAGCTTCGAGTAATATAGCAATCCAATCTTTCCAGAGACAAGATTACGCACATAACAATCGCAAATAAATGCACCAAGTTCCCTAAAATGCAGGGAGAAATGAGGATATGAAGAACACAATCTAAGTCCACCAATCAATCAGGAAGGAACTGATTATTAGAATGCCCAAAACAACTACAAGTCACAATCAAACATGCTGGAGCCAAGCACCCCACACATGGAAAACGTCATATAATGCATATGAAAGGTATAAAGTTCACTGCAACTACCTTGTAGCAGTTGGGGACAACAGCGTCCCTTGCTTCCTGATCTTCCCAACCCGCATTGAAACAAGTGGAATGCACAAACACCTCGCGAGCATTCCAACTTCCGATGGCTCAAAGTTCTGTCAATACAATCAGATTCAACTCCAATTACAAATTACACCTCCAACGAACATCAAAATCAAAATCTAAAACAAATTCATAGAATTTACAACATACTTGACTAAGATGAGCGAGCAATCGATCTTCAGCAGCACCAGCAGAAACATTTAGCTTCAACAAAGGCTTTAACCTCTCATCTACTCTACAAGCTCCCATAACCTGCAAATCCAGTGCCAGAAGCCACTGAAGAACGTTCGTTTCTCCTGATGCAAACATACCGCTCGATAAAACGTCATCGTACAAAGCATCCTCCGACGATGAGTCGTCCAATTCCTCCTGGAGATTTGAATTCTCTACCTCATCATCGATTTCGAGATTGTTCATAGATTGTTGTTTCACCATTTTTTTTAAAGAAAAATTCAATGAATTAAGGTTTAAATTTGTTCGTAAATCAGCAAATCGATTGAAATCTATGAATGAAAATTAAAAAAATCCAACAAATTCAGAGAGATTTGAGAGAAAATCACGGGAGCCACACGACGAACAGTTACGAATAGGGAAGATAAAGGTAATCCAGTTTATTATAAATAGGATTGATGGACGGATTTGAAATGTGGTAATGAAATGTGATTTTGGGGATTAATTTGGAATCCGGGCAATCATGGCATTTGCTTACGCCAAGCTGACTTTTCATAGGCCCAGGTTGTTTATTGTGGGACCCATGTGGGGACAATGGCGGTGACAATGAACAACGCCACATCAGCTCCACACGACCAGATATTTATTAATTGGCGAATCAGATATTTATTTAGATCTTAAACCCCTCCTCGCCCCCCGGCTTGTTGGGACCCACTTCCTGATCGTCACTGTGCTGAGTCTTGCCGGTTCTCTGTGCACCTTTTTTTTTATCTCATTCGCCTCTCGCCTTCTTTTGCTTGCCTCTTTCCCGTTGTATTTGCATATTAGACTGTATAAAGAAACTCTGTCACTCGCCTTCTTTCTCTCTCACTCGCTTGTCTCCCTGTGAATATTTATTTCAGAGTATATTTGGTAGCTTTTGTATTTCGTTCCAACATGCTTGTCTGTTTATCATTTACATGTTGCTTAAGAACAAAATAGGAGACGTATTGATTATTTTATTCTTATTTAAGTGATATGATATGGTTTTTTATTATTAAACATTATCTCATGTATCATAATGATGCCTATAGTCTTCAAAGAACAGTTAAAATTAAAGTAAAATGAGAAAAAATTGATCTTAAATTTTTAAAATAATAATTAGTATTTTTAACAAAGGCTATTGAATATTTTGAGAGGGAGGGGCATGACATACTAATAAACCATTCACTGAGTGCACTCTTCTTTAATTTGTTGATTAATCTCATTATGCCTTGACTTGTTTATTTCATAACATAACCCTAATTTTCTCTTTATTTAAGGTCTACTTGACACCCTTTTATTCCATAACACCAACCCCGCAGCCCCCTCATATTTCTGATCATTTACCACAATCTTTTTTTTTTATCTGCTGTATCAATCTTCACCAGCATAATTTTTTCGAATAATACAATCCATTCAAACATTATATTATATGAAGTTACATTACAATATGAACCATGGATAAGAACCACCAAAACAAGCTGTAAAAAAATCGGTTCACCAATAAACTAACAAATAACACGCTCTACTAAGTCAACTGAATTATAAAGAAGCTCAATCCCGTTATTTAAACTATTTTGATATACTAATAAGTAAGAAATACAACAGTAATTCACTTTTTGTCCAGAAGTGAGATATTACCATTATGTGGAGACGCAATAAACAAATAACGGAGCAATGATTAATGTTCTTCAATGGGAGTTGTGTCAAATTACTACCAGGTATTTGTACTGGAGAAGGTAGCAGATATCCAGTTGAATAATCGAGGAGTCCGCGAGCTGGTTTGGACACCACAACACCACTATCAGATGAAAACTATACTTAGTGATCCATCCTAATTCTGAAGGTATATCTTGTGCTTAAGACGTAAATGGAAGAAATCTAACTTCTAATGAGGCTTTCATCTGATAGCATTAGCAGCACTCCTCCCTGTTAATAACCATCTAGCACACCTGACGAGTTCCTCCTTGACCATGAAAAGAATAGCAGCAGCAAGAACACTTTGGACGATTTTCGTGCCCATCCCCTTGAAAAATCCATGAAAGCCTTCATAGCGTATAATCTTCATCAGAGCATCAAGTGTACCTAAATTGCATTGAGAAACTTTACTACATGCATTTTTACCCAAAAGTTGACATGGGAAACCTAATATGTCTGATCAAGAGTTTCAGTTAAGATAATCTAAGATAAACTAACCCAAATTCCCAAGCGATTGCAGGTTAGATTTTGTTTTGTTTTTGTATTATGAATTTAGTTGACATATAGCAACAAATAGAATTACTGCATTTAGCAGTCTTTAGCATATTGCTACAAAATAGAATTATTGTATTTAGCAGTCTCATCTCACTAATGTCTAACATGTTGTAGAAAACTCGAATATAAAAATATTCTAACCTTTAAAATGATGCCTAGTATAGTAACAGGGTAACTCAAGTCCACTGACCTTTATATTGATGTCTTTTATCTGCACCAATATCCTGCTTTGCCTGGAGTCTTGACTGCAAGATAGAAAAACACTATTATGAAGAAAAGCTCAACTGTTGGATAGTGGTCCAAACTCTGCATGGACAAAACTTAATTGGACCCGATTGCAGCCACATGTGTTTCAACTGTTCCAATCAGCAGTTGCAAAAGAAGTTAAAACTGGGAATGTGGTACTAAATATTGTATGGTGTTCTGTTGAATATGAATATATGAGTCAACGTTTAGGGGGCTGATCTGTGCATCAACTATTTGCAACATCAATCCAAAAGATGAGAAACTTTGATAAAAAGAGCAACGGAAAGTGAACTTTCTCCATATAGAACACTCATATACCTTGATAACCAGAAGAGGATATGTTACTACTGTAGCTCCAAGTTTTGCCACAGCTCCAAGTAGAAATATCTAGCAAAAATACAAAACATATGACCTCCAACAGTTGACATGTCAAAAGCTAAAAATTCTAAAATGACAAGACAAGTCTAGAGAAGTATCTAGAGGAACAGGAGAAAGGGACAAAGGTTTACCTCCAAAGCAGTGACATCATTGGCACCTTTGTTGCTAGAGGCACGTCGTTTTCTAATCTTCTTCAGCAAGGTTTCATATAGCATAAATTGTATGGAAGGATTGCTTACCTGTATTTTAGCAATGAAAAGGATCAGGAACCATTATTTAGTAGGTACTACTTACTAGATTAAGTTCTCACATACCATGAATAAAGTTGGGAATACACCATTCCAGAAACCTGAAATTCCATCTTCACCATACACTTCTTGAATCTGAAAGATACAAGTGTTACCTACTAGAAAATTATAGGTATAGGCTGAATAGTTTATACCATGACTGCGAAACATGGCCAAAAAAAGTTAATCACCTAACAAGGAAAAAAAGCTTGGGGAAAATTTTTATGCTTCGTTGCTTCTGGCCAAGGTTTTAGTCCAGTGGTAAGAAGCACAGCATGCGATGTGTGGGTAAGTCACACGTCATGGTTTTAAATCCTGTCGTAGACAAAAACCTGGCATTTAAGAGGAGAAGAGTATAGGGTGGGCACATTATCCACCGAGTCACGAAACGTGCACTCTGCTCTCGAGGAATTCTCAATTGTAAAAAGAAAAGTGTGTGCTTCTGTTTGATCGACAGCCTTTACGTTGTATGTTTTATCAGAGAGGACTAGGTGAGTACCATCATAGGTTCTCACAGACATCCTACAGCCAAAGAGACATTTTCTTTTTCTGATTTTACAAAAATTTATAAAAAAAAATGTGTCTTTCAGAAACCATCACTTCCCACAATGATACTATGCTCCAATTATTTAGTTACAAAAAAAACCAAATATCCAAGTGTCAACTGATACCATATTGCCAGTTAAAGCATTGAAGAAACAAAAGAGTCTTTTAAAAAGATATATGTTGGATCCATGAATCAGCTTCCATCTAGAGAGCAGATAATGATAAGTAAAATGTTCAGGGCTACTCCAACTGGATTAAGTATGCAAAGCTAACGGTCCTAGACCCAAGGTATGCAAATTAAGTTTGAATGCATCATACATCACATCTTTTAATAGGAAAAATTCAGTACATACTGTGTGGCTTGTCCCGTAGGGAGGAGGTTCAACCACAACAGAGATTTCATCCTGTGATGCTTCAAGTTTTGGGTGATTATCTTTATCCTTTCTTGAATGAGTCTGCACAATAGTTGTGAGAAATATAAGTAAGAAAATCAAGTATACAAAACATATTAGAGAGAAATTTATCATGAAGAAACGAGAATGTATTAACTAGTAAAAAAAATTAAGCGATGCATTTTAACATCTAACCAAGGCAATGAGTAATACACTCAAAGCATTTTCACATCAAAGTAATACGTTGAAACAAAATACTACACCACCCATAACTCAGATGCTTCTTCTACTTATTTGATCAATACACGACAGCTTCAGAACTGACATTGTTCCATCTTTTGAAGCAGCAAATGCAGAGGAAAAATGTCAGTAACTGAATTCGAAAGAGCACTTCACTTCCGCTCACAATAGTCAACAGCACAATCAATCATGGCCCAATGACGTCCATTACAAATGACAGATATCCAACCTCGACAATTGTATAACAGATATGAAAACAGTACTATAATTGCAACACCAACAGGGAACAAGCAACAGAGTTCCCCGGTTTGGTCAAAGTATACAATTTGAAAAGCAAGGTTGTCATGGTAATTGGCATGAGCTAGGTGACTAACCATACATATCTTGTAATTCTATGTTTAATAGACAAATGACTTACAGCATTAAGGTTGAAACTGCAGCTTTCCAGCAACAAAAACAACAATGTCACAATCTCAAAGTAATTGGAGTCATCTATAAATCTTTTATATCCATTCTACTCTATCTGACCCAATACTCGAGTTGTATGTATTTATTTTGCATCTGATTCTTCTAATTCTCAAAGATGTCCATCTGATGCTTGTTTCCCTAAACAAAGACATATATCCGGGTAGCTTATAGGACGACTTTGGTTTGTTAATACATTCATAACCAGTACTATACTTGCAACAGTTCCACTATGTAACATGAAATTTTGACCTCAATTTCACATACCTATTTGATATAACATGAAGAAACCTCATTAATGCTGCACAATCAACCATGACGCTTTGATCTCCTCAAAAGAGAAGCATCTTTATGTAGCAACTAACAAAAGATTTTTTAGGTGACTCCTGCATTGCACATCCTCTCCTCTTTTTCAGTCCAGGATTATCAGACAGACTAGTGTAAGGTTTGCTAAGTCATAGGCACCCTGTTTAGTATTTCACTGACATTTATTTGAAGTTGAATTAATGAGTCATAGCAGAAATTCATCACAAAGATCAGCATACTCTGCATATTCCTGCCGAAAACCAAACTTCTAATTACCCTTCTGGATATTGATTTGATAGATAGTAAGCAACATTGTTGTCATTCTTGACCGATAAATGGCACCACATCTTGCAATCCTCTATTTCTGGTGATTTCAGTTACTTATCTTTAAGTGAATCCCCTTCTTCTGCTCACAAAAACAACAACATCTTTGTTCTTCTTCTTCCTTTGCTTGAATATGTCGCTCAACATAATCCCGTCAAAAAAAAGGTTTTTAAGTAGAGCTCATTTATCTAAACCCACGAGCCTTCATCTTAAGCAGTTAAAAACTTCTATCAACTCCAGAAGAAATATATTATAGCTCTATATTCGTATTGCACTTGCAACCATTCCCCACGAGATGAGTTAAAGCAAAAAGCTCATAGAAGAGAGTGTTGAAACTGGTAGGAAATATCTTAGAAGAAAAAGGCATCATAGACTAAACTACATCAATAAACTTGGTGCTGTGCTAAGTTCACCAAGACATTAAGTAAATACACCAAATTCATAACCTTTCTCATAGGAGGGTAAAGGAGAACCCCAGAGTATTTACCTGCATGCGTGTAACAACTACCCATATGGGATTGGTCAGCAGTACATTAACACACCTGTAACAAAGAAAAATCAAAACATTCATGATTAACAAAAAAAGTACAATAGGCATTTTAACCAAATAAATTTATTCATCAGCGCTTTACAAGTTTTGGCTAGATAAAATAAGAATATCAATATTATGCACAGAAGACCACCAACTGAAATTTTGAATCAAATAAAGTATTATGCCATAAAGACAGGAATCCAAGTTTTTTTTATAAGGTATAATCTGACAAGAATCAAGTTTATTGTGGAAGAATACCATTGATACATGCATTGTCAATACAGCAAATTACCAAGCTACCAAAAGGAAACATGAAAACTTAATATCCAACAGAAAAGAAAATTACCCAGATAAAGCAGCCACCAGAAGAGATGAGAACATCCCGACTGATCCATCACCAATTCCATTCTTCTTACGTACAAGTGCATCAGTTTCTGCTCTATTCCTCAATATTTGGTAGAAATAATAATAAACACCCTGTATCAAGAAAAGTACAGATACATAAGAGATCAGAAATTTCACTACGAAACAACAAAGAAAAGCCATTTAAAGAAAAGAACACATTCACAGAAGATGAAAGTTAGTGAAGTATTTGTCAATTGATTATTCATATTTCATCTACACATTTGTCAATGGAATATAAGAAGACTACTAAGCTAAGCATACTCACTTATGCAACGGTGCACTTGGACCAACACATTTGGGTTCCCCATATTATACAAATGAAATCTTGATAGATAGACCAGACCTTGCATCAATAGACTGTAACTGAACAGAACATTGGATGGGGCAGGGGTCAATATAAAAGATCATCAATGATATACCGAAAACGTAATTGAGGTTTGAGCCACCCAACAGGGCAAAAGAGTTAACAACTACCGACCACACACAGAATAGTTTGGTAAACTGAGTACCACGTTTCCCTGAACTATTAGCCAAGGAATTCTTTTACAAAACACAGTGCGTTATCATCATAACACTTGGTCAGCAAGGCAAACTAAAGAATACGTGATTCTCGTTTGTACAAGGTAAAGCATCTTCAGCCCAGTTCATGATCAATGCTCAACTAGACAAACACTAGGTGGTCTATCTTATTTTACATGAGGCCAAAAAGTTTCCACAACAATTTTTACTAGTTCCTGTGGCATAAGAAGGAGAGTTTTTGACACGTTTGGTAACATGAACTGTCACCCCAAATATAAGTTGATCCCTTTGTATAATCCGTTAAAAATCCTTAAATATAAGTTCCTGTGGCATAAGAAGGAGAGTTTTTGACACGTTTGGTAACATGAACTGTCACCCCAAATATTAGTTGATCCCTTTGTATAATCCGTTAAAAATCCTTAAATATAAGTTAATCCCTTCGTATAATCTGTTAAACATTTTAAATTCTTTTTAGTATGAACAAATCTAACACACCCATCAAAAACAAAATGCATGACCACATCTAACACCTTCTCCACCCAAGAGCTGTCAAAGCAAGATGAATCTCCCACTAGCTGGCAGTTTGACCAGCTAACACAATAATAGGGAAAAAGTAATCGTGCATAATTAACTCATTTTCCCCAGATTAAAAACCTCAAAAGAGTTGTTCAATGCAAGGAGAACATACACAGAGCTACCACTGCAATACTCTTCAATGCGAAGCCATTGAGAGACGAATTTGACACAATACTACTGGCACATGGGGAAGAGGGAGGGGAGCTTCAACAGAATAAAGAGAATAAGACAGTTACAATACAAATTCATGGAGAGACTTGACAGGGATAACAGATTGAAAGGCAATTTTATTTTTATTTTTCGATCTAGTGGCATATTTTGATCAGATAATCAATGAGCAAGTGGCAGTTCGTGTATCTGAAGAGCAAAAACTGATCTGAAGCTGGTAGGTGATGTTGTCAAATATATAGTAATGGAAGAAAAGTTGGCAAAGTTTGAGGAAAGTATAAGGCAGTGAAAGCCCAAATAGCACAAACAGAAAGCTAGCAGGAAGTTGAATTGCTTGTTTGTTGTATGTGCTGAAATTGCATATGTAGATTATGGATTTAAAATGGCAACACAAAGCACGAGTTAATGCAATTGATGAACACTTAGGGGTCATTTGGTTTCAATACAAGTTATGCTGGAATTAGAAGGGCGACAGAGCGGAGTAGTAGGGATGAAATCACTTTGATAGAAGCATGTTGGATGACAGAACTTTGACTTATCAAGTCGTCAACGGAAAGAGAGGGATTCGAACCCTCGGTACGATGAACTCGTACAACGGATTAGCAATCCGCCCGCTTTAATCCACTCAGCCATCTCTCCCAATTGAAAAGCATAATTAAGATGTCTCTCACAATGGGTAGGATTACAGCATTTTGGATTCAACATCGTTTGTAATGATCGACAGTATTCCTGCCATACCAGAATCACATTATTATGGTATATCAGTTTATCAAGATGTCAATCCGAGATCTTATTCCAGTTCGATACTTGACGGCTACGATGAGTTTTTCCAGTTTGAGTTCTCACTGCAAAGCTCAAGGACATTCATATTTCAAATCTCTATAATCAGATTTATTTAACTCCTCATGGAAATAAGAACTGCCAATTGATCATATAATCTCAGTTTGCATAGAAGCTTCACTGCCCACTGCTGCATCATCTGTTTGGCTATGTTGCCGGACAAGTTTCATGTAACTTGCAACTGTTACTATCAAAATACATATCCAAACCTCAAAATAGACCCCGGTTACTTTATTTGCCGGAACGCATTTTGCATTTAGTACTCTTGCAGCTCCACTATTACTACCTACTATCTTACCTATTTAAGAGTTAACCCATTTGTATTCCGAAAAGCTATTGACTCCTTGTCAGTGCCAGTCTGCTCAGTCATGCTTCTAAAATCAGATAACTTTGTTACAATCCACTTTGTAGAGTAACCTACTGTCTACCTACATACTCCCTAACTGGCTATGAAAAATAATTTTGAGAAGTTGTGCCAGTCTGCTCAGTCGACTACACTTGCTTCTTGCCAACTTCTTCATTAGGTACTTTTGTTTTTTACTTCAATACCTTCAGACAATCGTGCAGATTTTCACAATAAGTGAAAGAGGGAGAGATAGATAAAAGTTTGGTGCCAAATAAAGCATTGATTTTTTCGCTACTAATTGTAGAAACAAAAAGATTCTCTCCTAATTGTGTTGTCCTGATTTGTTTCATTCCCTAACAGGCCAGACACGTAATCCACAAGGTAAGTCCAATCACCTTTGGCAGTTGTTAATGGAGACCAAAAATGTTGAATTTGATCATATTTAAAGGATTACAAAGTTAGTAGTATCTACCTCAACTATTCCCGAGGAATGCTATAAGGTGTTATACTAAGGACAAACTCAAGTTTTGGAAGCTATTACTAGATATTCTCCAGCTCAAAGCCAGAATATAGCTATTACGGGGGATGTATGAAAGGGTGTATAAATTACCAAAATCACATTTTTATTAAGTATAATTCTATTTGTGCTATTCCACCTATAGAACTCTTAATGATGATTGTATTTAGAAATTTTGAGAAGGGGTGATGATATACTAAGGACCTACTATGTCAGGAATTCATAAGCAGGACAAGAACGAATAACTAGGTGAAGGACTGTGGATAACCCATCACATCAAGAATGCATGATTGGCACACATTTCCAGAGTCATGGGACCACATATCCCCAGATTTAGTTTCCCAACACTTGAACACAAGGCCGCCTACTGCCAATATGTTACCTACTTTACGACTCAAAATACAAATCAGTGCAAGTATTTCACGGATCAATTCAAGTATTTTCTCAGTAATGTGCTGTTTGATGTGACCAAATTCCGCATCCAACTTAGTTACAGGAACTTCACCAAAATTCAATAATCATTCTACACTCCTCCATTTATTTTTCTCTCTTTAATTTCATAATTAGTACTCACATCACTCAAACTTTTAAATTCTAAATATATTCCTTAGTAATCTCTATTTTCCCAATTTTTCGAAAGACAAAGCAGATAAAATTGCTAACACAACATTTGGAGCTGCAGTAAACGTCAATCTCAATTCCCAACTAGGTTGGATTAAGCAAGCACACAATGCACATTAGCATAGTTGATGTTCTCAGTAAAGGTGATATTCATAGTTGATGATCAAGCAAAGCACACGCAACAAAAAACCGAATATTCTAAACAAATATACTTTTTACAGGATGACTACGCACACGGCGCACATTAGCGTAAAGCAACAAATCAAAATCAAGCCTCACCTGCGATGCAGCGGTACCAACTAGCGACGGAGCTAAACCACCATATAGCCTATCCCACCCTTCCTGCTTTACAACCTGCAGATCAACCAAAACACAAAAAATAATAATGAGAAATTGAAAGTAAATAAAGTTAATTTTGACATAAACGGAGCCAAAAACAAAAACAAAAACCTGGCACATTTGTTCAATAGTTCCAAGCGTTTTCTTCATCTTCTTCGAATTTCTATCAGTTTGCTGCCGAATATTTACCTGACATCACAGAAGTCAAACAAAGAAAAAAAAAATTGTACTAGTATTTAATGTCTAAAATAGTGAATAATAACATAATACTGTGTCAAGAGGATAGGTGATGAGTTGAGCAATGATGCCGGCTCCGGCACCGGCGATGCCACAGATCAAAGCATCCGACATAGCTTCCGTCAAAAAAAAAATTGGGGGAGACGAAAAGGAAAAAAAAAGTGAAATAATATGTATGAAGAAACTATGTATGAATTTGGAAGTAGCAGAAAATGGTAGAAATTGGAAATTGGAAATTGGAAATTGAAAAATAATAACACGCGAGCGGAATGGAAACTAATAAATCGCTCGCTATCAGTGTACTGAGTTTCGGTTTTTCACTTTGTTCTTCCGTTTAAAAGAGTGTCACGTGCTAGTTTTAAACATTTCATCGTGATACATGACAAATGAATTTGGAAGTCGATATGGTTGTTAAAGTGATTTAAGATATACTAGTTTGACTCATCTTGAAAATGAAATAAATAATATAGAATGATTAACAGGGGCGGCTCAACGCAATCGGAGGCCTAAAGCGAAATTTCAACTAGAGGCCGAAAATCTAAATAAACTTCATATGCATTAATATTTTTTAAAAAAAAAACTTACATTTTTAAATGCAAAGTATACTTAATATTTTTTTATAAATGATTTATTCAATTCCTTTTTCAATTATTAGCTTTAGATAAAAATTTATTAATTCAACGTTGAAAAATATTTTCTTAGTCGGACAATTATTATATGAATTGTTAACATAGAATTTGATTCAAGAAGTTGATAATTTTGTATACCCCACATTTTACTATGCTTGTTGTAATGCTTGAAAATCTAAGAAGAATAGAAAAAGAATTTACAATTCACTTTGTTCAACACTTTTCGACTATTGATTCATATTTTTGATAGAATATTACTCTAACTTATCAAAAATTTAAAGAAGAGAGTGT
>JAJOOO010080282.1:0-20514 GCA_029582685.1 Solanum piurae
TGTTAACATAGAATTTGATTCAAGAAGTTGATAATTTTGTATACCCCACATTTTACTATGCTTGTTGTAATGCTTGAAAATCTAAGAAGAATAGAAAATGAATTTACAATTCACTTTGTTCAACACTTTTCGACTATTGATTCATATTTTTGATAGAATATTACTCTAACTTATCAAAAATTTAAAGAAGAGAGTGTAAAAGGAGTTAAAAAGAATAAAATAATGTGAATATTAGCGTAGAGAATGTAAGAAAATAAAACATTTTTTTTATTTCTTCTATTTAAATGAGATTAAAGAGAATAAAATAATAATTGTTTAACAAAATATATATTTTATCATAAATAATTAATTTTTTCTATAAAAAAAATCAACACATAATTTATTATTGTTAAAAAATTGAGGCCCCCTAAAATTGGGGGCCTAAGGCCAATGCCTTATTCAAAGAAGCATAGAGCCGGCCTTGAGAATGAATAGGAGTAATTGAGTTGTATTAGATCATGAGAATTGAGGCTTGGTATAATGCGTTTGAAATAAAGTATTTTTGTTTTAAGAAAATATGTGTGTTTGAACAAGTGCTATGGAACATCAGATTTGTATAAAAAAATGCAGGCAATATCTGATTGTATAAAATTGCAGGCATCTGATTTGTATAAGTCACAGCGATTTGTAGAAATCGAGCATCTGTATCTATGAAAATTGAGTTTGTAGATGTATATGTTCTTTGTGTTTGTATATCTGCATAGAATTTGAATTTGTATACAATTAAACCGAGTTAAAACAGTTGTATTTGTATATCAAATCTCTCTCGCTTTATACAAATACAAAATTATACATTGTATTTTGTATAATTTGTGTTTGTATAAAGCGAGAAAGTCAAAAGAAAACTGGGCAGGGAAAGATTTGTATTGTATAATTATAAGTGTATTGGACAAAGAGATATGTATTTGTATATACATTTTTCTCTCGCTTTATACAAACACAAACACAAACACAATTTATACATTTGTGTTTGTATAAAGTGAGAGTGGTGAGCGAGATTTTTGGGGAGAGAGGCGAATGACAAAGTGTTTGTTACGAATTAGAATTAAATGAAATTATGGTTATAACATTTAGTTTGTTATTTTATATAATTTTTCTTTATATGAATTCTAACTCACGCACAAGTGATAGGCGGCCCAATCTATTTGGACCTTTCCTTTCAATTCTACCACATTTGGGCCTTTTATGGTGTATAAGGCTTTGGAGCAAAAATGAAAAAAGAAGAATTTCTCGATTAGTCAAATTTAAACACCTTTTGAAGTTCTGGGGAAATTAAGTAAGGAGCTGATCCACCAATTGGGACCTATAGCATATAGCTTTCGATGAGAAAATCAAGTGGCAGATGCGTTAGCAGAAAATGGCATTAGAATGGAGTAGTATAACTTATCATAGTGATGCGTATTAAGTTTTATTAATATATTATTCATATTTATATATATATAAAAGGTAGGCACTTGGCCATATAATTTGATGTTTTCATTAAAATAGTGTTTGTTTATAATATTTGAATAATTTTTATTTTTTTTTAAAAAATAAATTAATTATGACTCATAAATTTATATTTTACAAAATAAACTCATAATTTTAAAAAGAAAGAACACTTGTATCCCCAAAAAAAACTATTTACAAGTGGCTACCTTTTATTTTTATATCCCTGTTATTAACTACTAATTTGCATTTACTTCAAAGAGGAAGAAGCAATTTTTCAATGAAAACACTATACAGTTACTCCTTGATACCATTAGAGTGTGTATATATACATCAAGGAGGAAGAGGCATTGCTTCAGTGAAAAGTTGTTAAATTATTGTTTGATACTATCAGAGTATATAGATATCATCAGAGTATATAAATACCATAATTAGTATATATATATATTCCGATGATATTTGGTTCAATGAATAGAATAAAGGAGACAGTCAAATAAATAGTTTGGGTTTGGGTTCAATCAGGATAAATATATTGGGTTGAGTCCAATTTTAATAAATTCTTTGCCTAACGGGTATGTTAAAGAATGACAAAAAAAAAAAGTTTCACATTGATGGTTAATGAGATGAGTGGACTCCTTATAAGGCTTGGACAATCCTCCTCCCTTAGAGTTAGCTTTTAGGATATGAGTTAGGCCTAAGACCTAATTTAACAGCAATTTGTGTAGTTTTCCCTTTTTAAAACTTATAGAATAAGCAGGCCTCATACTCAACATAACATATTTGAGACCACAAAATTATTTCTAATTTTTCTTATGACATATTTAAATTACAAGATGAATATGTCGTCCATATCATTTGTTTGATACTAAATGTAGTTTTTTTCTTAGGAAAGAAAGATATTTTGGTATATTTATTTATTTTAAATTTAAGATTTCATAATTTTTATTTACCTTTTTTCCTTTATTTCGCTATGTATCAAAAGCAAAATTAGTCAAATAAATTAAAACAAAACGAAATATATCTTGTGAAGCCATCGATATTGAAGTGACTAGTGGCATTTTTCTTGCCACCTATATTGAATACATGACACTTGCTATCTATATATGTGGCAAGTGACTAATCCTCCAAGACAAAATAGAGCTTGACACTTGTTATGCATATAGAAGGTAATTAATCTTCTTGTATTTTATTTTACTTTTGGGTCAGAGCTTTATTGTATTGAATACAAATTCATTTCACAAGATGAATGAATCCAAATGATTCATTGTATATTAACTAAAAGTTTATACACCTTTGACATCCTCATGCGTGCATTTATAATATATTTTAAATACTTTGATCTTTTTAGTCCATATTAATTGCTTTGTAAAACTTTTCGTTTAACTAAAAAAATTACATTTTTTAATGAAATAGTTTGAAGTAATGGAAAGGGTAATAACAGAAAATAGTTTTTAATTTATATTCTTAAATATTTTTTTCTAGGAATATGTCAAAACTTAACAATTCAGTACTTGGTATGAACTAGAAAGCATAATCACTACAACAAAAACAATTTTTAGTAGCAATAAATATATATATTAACAAAGAATGATAAAGTCTTTACCAACATTAGTTAATTGTTACTATTAGATCTAGTGTTGATGTACTTTAGGGACATTTACAAAAAATATTAAATATTGCTAAAAGTATGTTTTTAGCGATTGTTAAACTATTGCTGTTAATTAATTGTCGCTAAAAATTATTTTTTTATATAATAAATAATCAAATTTTTGAGTTCTAAAATATCATTAATAAGGTTAACTTAGTAATATGCATTTAATAAGATTTTTTTGAAGAATCATGCATAAATAATACTATGTACCAAATAACATAAAATGGAGGAAATAATAACTATCTTTACCTATACATTTATGGTGTTAAAAGAAGGAGTACTTTTTATAAATAGTCATATAAAAAAATATGACTTTATAATTATTATTTTTTTAATAAATTAAAATAATATTTATTTTGGAACAGAGGAACTATATATGCGTAGTGCTCAACAGATGCAGTACTATAGGCTGATTAATCAAGGAACCTAACCAAAAGCGTGACTTAATCAATTAATTAATTAATAGTAATAAAATTCTTCATTTTTGCTATTGAACTGTCATTCACGTGAAGGCTGGGAAATAGTCTAAGTACTATGTCAACTTGATAATTTTTTTTGTTAATTAATCAAGATACTAACGATCAAGTGAACCTGGAAAAGTCAAACTAATATTAATTGAGCAACAAAATACATACTCCCTCAATTTCATTTTTTTTTAAAAATAATTTTATAATCTTAAATTAAAGCTATCTGAAAAAAGATATATCAAAATGTCTTTTAGTCTTATAATTTTAAAAATAACACGTGAAAAGTTAAATTTAAAAATAATATCAACAAAAAAAGAGACTTTTTCTGAAACGAATTAAAAAAGAAAGTAAGACAAAAAATGAAACAAAAAATATTAACACTATTTATTTATGGTTTTATATACTAATATACAAGAAAGGCCATTTTGTGTTTGAAGCATCTCACGCTCTCACACATGCTTTAGAAAATAACAACAAACTAAGTGATGTAATGTAGACAATCTATCTAACACAAACATGACTATATAATTAGTTGATTTCATGGTTTGATCCCCTCATCTTATAAGTCGTAGAAAAATAATTGGGAAAATTATATGAAATAATAAATTATTAATTCAAATTGAATGTTATAGCCATAGTTTCTTTTATTTGTAATTTGCAGCAAACATTCCATGTTTTTTGCCATTCCATTTGTATACCGAAATATACGAATAGACCGAAATATACAAATGCAGGATCCATTTGTATACCGAAATATACAAATGTAGGACCCATTTGTATACCGAAATTTACAAATGCAAGATCTATTTGTATACCGAAATATACAAATGTAGGACCCATTTGTATACCGAAATTTACAAATGTAAGACTCATTTGTATACCAAAATATACAAATAGACCGAAATATATAAATGCAAGACCCATTTGTATACCGAAATATACAAATGCAGGACCCATTTTTATACCAAAATATACAAATAGACCCAAATACATATTTTTTATGTATGTATACCAAAATATACAGATTAATAGCCATAGCAAACATAAAATTTGCTATGGAGCGCAATTATACAAACTATAACTATAACCTACACATATGATTTTTATGTTTGTTAAACCTAAAATTTACTCAAAATAATTTTATTGTTAATCCAAAAAACTAGCTTTAAACAATAGCTTTACTAAATACTTATAAAAATGTGGTTCCATATAGTATTTTACACTTGTATTAAAAAATAATCTTGTCCACCGACTAATCTAAAATGACGGCTTTGATGATTATTTAGGGCATTAATGAACCGACTTTTTTATCAGTGGGTAATCTAAAACACAAGTCTTTATAGAAGTACTGTGGGATTAATTAACTAAATCAATTAATTAGTTGATCTGGTGACAGTTTGGATATTTAGAAATATTTAATTTCTTGTTTTAGGCATAATTAGAAGAATGACAGCTAAAATACAGAAAGTTAAAAGTCGGCTCTCATAATTAAGATAATTATTATTGGGATTAATTACAACTCTCCTGGGATCAGGACATGGCTCATTGCATTGTCTCTTCCCGTATTTAAAAAGGCATGGGCATGAGACGAGACGTTTTATGCAGTATGGAGTGAGATATTTTATGCAGTATGCGGTGAGACGTAAATTTCGAGACACAAAACGTAAATTTTATGAATCTACGAAGGCGTAGTCTCATATATACTTTCTGTAACAAATGAGATCTTTCAATGATATATATATATATATATTGTTGTCCTAAATGTAGGGGGAGAGCCAGCCTTCTGTAACAAATGAGATCTTTCAATGATATATATATATATTGTTGTCCTAAATGTAGGGGCAGAGCCAGCCTTCTGTTAGGGGGGTCGTCCGAATTCCCTTCGGCGGAAATTTTTACTATTTATACATGGTTAAAATTATTTTTTATGTTTATATAATAGATGTCGAATCCCCTTCGATTAGTTCGTATGTTTAGTTCTTCAGATATTGAACCTCCTTATTAAAAATCCTAACTCCGCCACTGCCTAAATGGTATATTAATATATCAAAATATTTGATCAGAATCTCTAGATTTATTATTGGTAATATTAGAGATTTCATTTCAATAAATTAAAAATGGTTAATTATTGTTATTATAATTTGTAAAGTTTATAAAGAACGTGTTATTATAAAATTGTCATAGAGAGATATAAGCTTATGAATAAACTATGAATTTTATAATAAAAATTAACTACTGTCCAGCGACAATATACGAGAAAATTACATTGTTAGCTTATTTATAGAAATATTTATTTCTCTTAATATATTTATGTATTATTAATATTTAAATAAAAATAACAAAAAGAGTATTATATGGTAATTCGGATTCTAAATTAATTATAGGTGTAGTTTGTTTAGAATTCTTATTTGCCTTATCAAAAATATGAAAGATTCTTTCACCGCTTTCTTCGTCCTTATTATTTTCACTCTCGTTTTTTCGTAAACACTATTGAAACAATTTGAGACAATCATGATAACATTTTACTTATTATTATTATTATTATTATTATTTTAGAATCTAAAGTAATTAATCTCATACAAAAATTATTTGTAATTTATTAAGTCTTCTTCGCAACATGAAAAGGTGTTTAAATAGGTGCTTTCATTGCTTCAGACTATGTTTTCTCTTCTTAGTTCATTCAATCAGCAACATAAATTAATTGAAAACAAACTTTGATCCATATACCATCAGAGGCGTATCTAAGGAGGGGTCACCGGGTTCACGTGAACCCATGGTCCCCTCCCGAGATCATATATAGTAGTGTTATATTCTTAAAAAAATATTGAAATGTAGATGTGTGAACCCACACTTGAAGTATCACATAATGCGATTATGACTAGGTGCATCTCTCTCTGTGAGGCTAGAAATTTCAATTTTATATTTATCTTGTTTTATTTCTCTCTCTCTCTCTCTCTCTATATATATATATATATATATATAAATTAATTTTAGACCTATAATTTTAAAATTTTAACAGTTTTCAGTAGTAAAAACGTCGAACCGATCAAATTTATATCATAGATAAACCTTTTTATAACAGTGCACCCCATATCTCAAAATCCTGAATATGTCTCTGTATACCATCCCATGTACTCCAATTTAAATAATACTTGAAGTCGATAGTATAAAAAATATTTGAACGTTATTTCAAGAAATAACCTTAGATCTTTAAAATGTGTTTTAAAAAAGAAAAAATGAAAGATGAAAAATCATCAATCATTAATTATGAAAATATAATAATTTAAAAAATAAATATTTCTAAAAATAAACTGATGGTATAATTTTCTTGTCTATCATCCGTGCATAGTAATAAATCTCTTTATAATAAGACAATGTTATATAAAAATATTGTTATAGAAATATATAATACTTCGTAATAAATTTTTAACGTCGTCAACTTAGTTCTATTGGTTTGTAAAATGTGGCATGCCACACCTATTGCTAGTTAGTACTTAGTAGTAACTAGTTATTGATCAACTAGTATTATCATAGATAACTATTATTCCCTCCGTCCATTTTTATTGGTCTAATATATTAAAATAATTAATCAATTATATTTTTACATACATAGATATATATATATATATATATATATATCTTTATTTTATTTTTTTTAACCAATTTTATTAATTATAAATTTCTTACAATATATCATAAGCTACACATCCCAGATTTTCTGGGTGAAGAACTTCGATTTCTTCGTTACTATGATTCTAGAAAGATTTCACCATATATATAATTGCGTGACAATCCAGTTACAAATAGAGAAGTGAATCAATATCCTCATAAACTATTACTCTCTTATCTCAATTTACGTAGCATTATTTAACTTGACGTAAAAATTTTAAAAAAAATATAATTTATTTTTGAAATTTATAGTCTAAAGCACTCTTGATCGTGACTATAAACTATTTCATTAAGAGTAAAAAAATAATTTTAAATTAAATTATTTTTCAAATATAGAAATGTGTCCTTTTTTCTGAACAGACTAAAGAATATATTATATATAAATTAAGATAAAAAAAAAATATTTTTAATAGTTCCATAGGTAAATTGTGTCTAATATATATTACCTCTGAACTATAACTTTTAGGTATTAAACCCCTCTTAAAACTATTATGGTTTTATTAGTTTGATATTTAAATTATATGCCTTGTTTAAGTTGCCTTTCAAGTATGTACTATAACTTTATTTATGGTTTTGTTTTTGATTGATTATCTCTTACCATTATCAAAATTGTGGTTTATAGTTGGTCACGTGCCAATCAATTATATGATTTAACCAACAAGTCCCCTATTCAAATAATTAATTATGAAAAATAGACACTTTGGGTCAACTCCCCCTAATTCAAATTGTGTAAGACAGAGTATATCTTTATGGAAATTAGAAAGAATTAAGACAGCCAAACAAAAAATAAAATCAAGAAATCTCCATAATCTCATCAAAATGCATGAACCCAAATCCCAATTCCAAACCTATATAAAAGCCCCTTCTTACTACTCTCACTTTCATCCCTCAGCCTCCACATCAATATTCCTCTTACTTCTCTATCCGATTTACCAATTTAGCGACGGACTGTAAAGCCGCAATGCCTTCAGCAACGGTAAACTTGGTGTCCAAATGCACCATTTTTCCATCGGAAAAATCGTCACTTGCTCATCTAAAACTCTCCGTTTCCGATCTTCCTATGCTCTCTGTTCACTACATTCAAAAAGGTTGTTTATTTACTCGTCCACCTTTTCCTATACCTCAACTCATTTCCCTTCTTAAGCACAGTCTTTCTCAGACTCTCACTCACTTCCCTCCGCTCGCAGGGCGATTCGTGACAGACTCAGATGGCTACGTCTACATTACCTGCAACGATGATGGTGTTGATTTTGTACATGCTACAGCTACTCACATTTTCATTCGTGATGTCATTGGCACTATTGATGTTCCTGATCATGTTAACAAGTTTTTCCCTTTGGACCGAACGGTTAGCTATCGAGGGCATTTTATCCCTCTTCTAGCTGTTCAAGTGACGGAATTAGCTGACGGCGTATTTATTGGATGCGCCGTCAATCATTCCGTCACTGACGGGACATCGTTTTGGAATTTCTTCAATACATTTGCTGAGGTGAGTAGAGGTGTGAAAAGGATTGTAAGGCAGCCGGATTTTACACGTGATTCTGTTTTGATTTCAAATTCTGTACTGAAACTCCCGGCTGATGGACCGAAAGTTACTTTCGCCGGCGATGCTCCTTTGAGGGAGAGGATTTTTAGTTTTAGCAGAGAATCAATTCAAAGACTCAAAGCGAAGACGAACAATCAGAAATTAAATTTCGACGGAGAAATTAATATTGTTGAATTGATGTCAAAACAGAGCAACGATCCCCTGAAAATCAAAGCAGAAACGGAGAAGATAAATCCAACGGTTGAGATTTCATCATTTCAATCGCTTTGCGCAGTGCTCTGGCGTGCAGTAACACGTGCGAGGAAATTCCCCCCTTCGAAAATGACGACATTCAGAATGGCCGTAAATTGCCGTCACCGTCTCCAACCGAAGCTAAGTCCGTTATACTTCGGCAACGCAATTCAGAGCATTCCGACTTACGTATCAGCAGGAGACGTATTATCTCACGATCTACACTGGTGCGCGGAGCAATTGAACAAAAGCGTGAAGGCACACGATGATGTTATGGTGAGGAAGTTTGTAGAGGATTGGGAAAAGGATCCACGGTGTTTTCCGTTGGGAAATTTCGACGGAGCTATGCTAACAATGGGAAGCTCGCCGAGATTTCCAATGTACGAGAACGATTTCGGGTGGGGCAGGCCTGTTGCTGTTCGGAGTGGACGGGCGAATAAATTTGACGGGAAGATATCAGCGTTTCCGGGGAGAGAAGGAGGAGGAAGTGTGGATTTGGAGGTGATTTTGTCACCGGAAACAATGGATGCCCTCGAGTCTGATCCGGAATTCATGCAGTTTGTTATTGGCTATTGAACTTTTCTTTAACATAGTAGGTTTTGCTCTTTGTGATTTTACTCAATTTGTATTCAGTTGTGATTAATGTAATTGAGTTTAACCTTTGTTGAATTGCTAAAAATTATTACTATTTTGAGTCATAAATATTTATATGATTATAAAAGTAAATATTTAATATCCATATGGTTATACTCGGCCGTCTTTTCGGATTTGCAGGCGTATGGTATTATTTTAGTCCAATCAATACATTAATTTCATATAAAACCAAATTATCTGGTGTTTAGCTAAGCTCGTAAGCTGGTCAAACGGAGTTGTACCATATATATAATTGTATTATTTTATGGTTTGACTCTGGGAGGTCATGTTGATGCCTGATTAGTTTTTTAAAAGAAAAATTCAATTATTGATATATAACTTCTTATGCCTCTATAGTGGAGAAGACGAGGGTGAAATCAATTTACTACATCCTTTCTTTGGTGTTTAGATCGAATTGCCACATCAAAATACCACGGAAGATTATTATGAAGAACAAAAGGTTGAATGTCTATGTGTGTTTATTCGTAAGGCGGTTTTGTCAGCTAGCCTTATCATACATGTGACTTCGTTTTCATGGTCATTGAAAGGAAACATCAGATTCCTCAGTTTTTTGGGTGTCCTGGAGATTCGAGATGGACTCAGATTTATTGGTTGAATTTGATCACTCTCCATTTGTTGGTGTGGCTATTAGTTTGTGATGTTGTTGGTCCTGCCATGTCATGGTGGAACTACATTTGGTCCTCGACAGTCATGTTGTGGTGCAACTACATTTGGTGAGATGGTGTTCAAATATCGCGCATCAAAGATGATTGTGATAAAATGAGGATTCCATTGGCATACGTCCTATGTGAAGGCGAGATGGAGCTTGAGGATGGGGATGAGATAAAATATGGGAAAAGAGATTTTCGAGTTTCTCAAGTCGATTTAACTTCTGATGCCAAAGTAATAGTGTTAGTTGCTTGAAGATTCAACAATGATGAATAACACTGCAACAATGGCGAATAACCTAGACGCAGCAGAAATTGATCCACAAATCGATCACAATCATCTTTTGCATCTACAATCATCTGATACCCCTGGTGTTGCCTTAATTCCAATGAAGCTTACAGGTCCGGAGAATTATGGACTGTGGAGTAGATCAATGCGCCTTGCACTACCAGTCAAAAACAAACTTGGATTTGTTGATGGCACCTGTGTTAAGAGCACGTACAAAGGAGATTTGGCAATCAGATGGGAAAGGTGTGATGCAGTTGTGTTATCGTGGATTTGTGCAACAGTAGCACCAGAGTTGTTAACCAGTATTGTGTATGCATCGAGTTCGAGAAAGATCTGGACCGACTTCAAGGAGAGGTTTGATAAATCTAACTTGACTAGAATTTTTCACTTGTGGAGGGAGATCAGTGTGATGAGTCAAGGAACAGATTATGTGACTACATACTACTCTAAAATGAGAGATCTATGGGATGAAATAGATGTTATGGTGCCATCTCCATCATGTAACTGTCAGGAATCAAATTCTCATGTTGAGCACATTAGACAACAGAGGATATTGCAATTTTTAGTAGGATTAAATGAGAGTTATGCTCAAGTCAGGAGTTCAATTCTGCTTAGATCACCAGTTCCAAGTGTGAATCAAGCTTATGCAATGGCAATTCAAGAGGAAAGCCAAAGGAAGCTAGGTTTGATGGAAGGAGGAAAGGATCCCATGACTATGTTGGCAGGAAGAGGTTCGAGATTCAACAATCAGCCACAAAATTCTCAGTATCCACCTAATACTTCTCAGTCTAAGAAGAATCAAGGTCATGTCTCACAAGGAAGGAAATTAGGTGTGATCTGTGAACATTGTGGATACAAAGGCCATACAAAAGAGACTTGCTACAGGATCATAGGTTTTCCTACTGATTTCAAAAGCAAAAGAAGAGTGTTTACTAATGAGGATAGCATTCCTTATGCTCATGTTTCAACAGCTGAAGCTGGCTCATCTACTTCAGGAGGAGGAACCATAGCAACATCAGGATCGGATTCTTCTCATTTTCATTTTCCAGGTGGTTATTTCACAAAGAAACACTATGATCAAGTGCTGAAGATGATGGTTTCTCAGCCCACAGGAAGTTGTAAAGCAAATACAATTGCAGGTATGAATGTTAAACATAATAATGTGAATGTAGCAGGTTTGAAGTGAATCATTGATTCTGGGGCTACACATCATGTCACTTACTGTGATAAGATCCTTCATGATTGCAAACAATTAACAGAGTCAAATCCTAATAAAGTGCAAGTACCTACAGGAAATAAAATTCAAATAGAACACATTGGAAATGCAGTGATTTTGGGAGAATACAAGCTGGAAAATGTGCTACATGTACCAGAATTCAAATTCAATCTGCTATCAGTTTCTAAGCTGACTAAGGACCTGAATTGTGTGGTGTCATTTTATCCTAACTTATGTACAATGTAGGCTCTCGATACTGGGGAGGTGATTGGGATTGGTAAGGAAGAAGAAGGTCTTTACATTCTCAAGCATGAAGCACTCTCAATAACAGGAGCAGTAGTTACAAACAAGAGAATGACAGATTTGAAGTTGTGGCATCTCAGATTGGGGCATCTCTCTATGAAAGTAATGAAGCACATTTCCATTTTGAAGAATAAAGTAGATGTTAGTTTACAACAAGAATGCATGATTTGTCCCTTGGCCAAACAATGTAGACTGAAGTTTCCTTCTAGTATAACTAAATCCAGTAGTTTCTTTCAGCTTATGCACATGGATGTCTGGGGTCCTCACCAGCATCCCACATATGATAGAAATCATTACTTCTTGACTATAGTTGATGACTACAGTAGATTTACATGGGTCTCTTTGTTACAGTCCAAGAAGGAAGTAGGAGTTGCATTGAAAAGCTTCTTTTCTATGATCTGTAATCAATTTGGTTGTTCAATAAAGAATGTGAGATCAGACAATGGTACTGAGTTCTTCAATAGTCAAGTTAATGCTTTATTTTCTTCATTAGGCATTGTCCATCAAAGTAGTTGTCCTTATACCCCACAACAAAATGGTGTGGTTGAAAGGAAACATAGACACATTTTGGAGGTAGGAAGAGCATTGAAGTTACAATCTCATATGCCTAGTAGATTCTGGGGTGATTGTATACAAACATCAGTCTATCTTCTTAACAGATTACCTACTGGTGTTTTGGATGGACAGTCTCCTTATGAGGTGTTATTTGAAAAACCTCCTAGTATAGAACACATTAAAGTTTTTGGATGTTTGTGTTTTGCAAGTACACTGCCCATAGGAGACAAATTTGAGGCTAGAGCAAAGAGATCAGTCTTGTTGGGTTTTTCTTCCACACAAAAGGGATATAGACTGTATGATTTGGATACAAGAACTGTGTTTATTAGCAGGGATTTGGTCTTCAGAGATGAGGTGTTTCCTTTCAAACTTATAAAGTCAGATGAGGGACCTTATCCTTTATTATCACCTTTTATAGATGATGCAGGTACACATGAATGTAATCAGCCCATGCAGACAGCATCACCTATTTCTACTCCTATTGATGCAATACATGAGACTGTGGTGGAACCTGCAGAAGTTGAGATGATGGTGGAACCTGCAGAAGCTGACCTTATACCTGTTGATGATCCTGTGCATCCAGATGACATTCAGCAAGACAATATTGGTCCTAGAAAGACTAGCAGAGCTACCAAACCACCAGTATGGATTAAAGACTACATTGTGCCCCAAAAGTCTCACCCTCATACCATAACAAATCATATTTGCTATGACAACATCTCTACTGATTATCAGAATTATTTACATGCATTTTCTGCAGTAGTGGAGCCTCAGTCTTACTATGAGGCCTCTCAAGACCAACTGTGGGTTGAAGCCATGCATCAAGAAGTTCAGGCATTGGAAGATAATGGTACCTGGACTATTGCAGACTTGCCTCCTGGTGAAAAGGCCATTGGGTCAAAGTGGGTGTATAAAATCAAGTATAAAGCAAATGGTGAGGTAGACAGATACAAAGCTCGTTTAGTTGCTAAAGGGTACACACAAAGGGAAGGTCTTGATTACCATGAAACTTTTTCTCCAGTTGCAAAGATGGTTACAATCAGGACAGTTCTTACACTGGCAGCTTCATATGGCTGGGATTTGTCTCAAATGGATGTTAATAATGCCTTTTTACAAGGTGATCTCAATGAAGATATTTACATGAATCTTCCTCTTGGCTTGCAAAGACAGGGGGAGAATAAGGTGTGCAAGCTGAGGAAATCATTGTATGGTTTAAAGCAGGCCTCTAGACAATGGAATATCAAGTTTACTGAAGCTCTGTTGGCAGCAGGGTACACTCAAAGTGCTCATGATCATTCTTTGTTCATTAGAAAAGTTGGAAGTGACCTGGTGGTAATTTTGGTCTATGTAGATGATCTTTTGATCACAGGAAACAGTTCTCAATTGATTCAAGAAGCCAAAGCCACTTTGAATCAGAACTTCAAGATGAAAGATTTGGGAAATCTTAGATATTTTTTGGGAATAGAAATTTTGAAATCCAAAGATGGACTCTTACTTAATCAAAGAAAGTATGCATTGCAACTTATTTCAGAAGTTGGTCTGAGTGGTGCCAAAACAGTGAGCACTCCTTTAGAGTTCAATCACAAACTTACCAGTCTAGAATATGATCAACATACTGGTGGCTCTATTGATCCTGAACTAGATGATGTTACACCTTATCAGAGGTTAATTGGGAAGTTGTTATATCTGACGATTACTAGGCCTGATATTTGTTTCAGTGTACAAGTTTTAAGTCAATTCATGCAACATCCTAAAACTTCACATTGGGAAGCAGCACTAAGAGTTGTAAGATACATAAAGAGGTCTCCAGGACTTGGAGTTTTGCTAAAAAAGGGAACTGAACCCTCAAAACTCACTGGATATTATGACTCGGATTGGGCCTTATGTCCTAATACAAGGCGATCAGTCACAGGGTACATGGTAAGACTTGGAGATTCATTGATTTCTTGGAAGTCGAAAAAAACAACAGACTGTTAGTCGGAGCTCTGCTGAGGCAGAATATCGGAGTTTGGCAGCTATAGTTGCAGAGTTAGTTTGGTTAGCTGGTTTACTCAAGGAGCTACATTGTCCAGTTGCAAGCCCAATACTAGTATTCACAGACAGCAAATCGGCTATTCAAATAGCAGAGAATCCAGTGTTCCATGAGCGTACAAAACACATAGAAATTGACTGTCACTTCATCCGGGAGAAGGTGAAATCAAATTTTATCAGTCCTCAATACCTATGCACTGCTATGCAACCTGCTGATATCTTTACAAAGGGGTTAGGTGCTACTCAACATCACTTCCTATTGAACAAACTTGGTGTGTTAGATGTTTTCCACCCTACAGTTTGAGGGGAGTATTGAGCTATAGAATTGTCAAGTTGCTAGGCAGTTAAGTCAAGCTGTTAGGTTGTTAGCTTTCTGTTATTCATTTTGTTAAAGGCATGTGATTCACGTGTGAGTTAGAGATAGAATAATTGATGAGAAATTCCTTTATATAGGTTAAGTTCTATTCTGTAAAAGATCAGTTGATTGAAATGAAAACTTGCCATTGGTAACAATGTGAATTTGTTCTAGAAAGCTCTCAATTTAGTTCGAGTAGTTAGATTACAAAAGTTTTCAAATAGTAACACGAAACTAAGGAGTTAAGGGACAAGAGTTTTTTTGCTGGATCATAATGCTTCTATTTCTGTGCAGGCATCTCAATTTCCAAGAATCAAGCCCAATTATATTTATTTTACAGACGATTCTTGTAGGTTTAGAGCTTATAGTAGTCAGCTGGTGCAGGATGAAATAATGATCACTAAGTATTTTTAAATAAAAAACTGATAACTCAGGTGTTCTGGTGAAGCTGTAACTTTGGTCTCCAAATGCAACATTTTTCGATCTGAAAAGTCATCTCTTACTGGTGCGCGGAGCAATTGAACAAAAACGTGAAGGAGCACGATGATGTTATGGTGAGGAAGTTCGTAGAGGATTGGGAAAAGGATCCGCGGTGTTTCCCGCTACGAAATTTCCCTACGGAAAACACCGTGGATCCTTCTCCCAATCCTCTACGAACTTTCTCACAACAACATCATCCTGCAACCTTCACGTTTTTGTTCAATTGCTCCGCGCACCAGTGCAAATCGCGAGACAAAACGTCCCCCGCAAATGCATAAATTAGAATTCTCTGAATTGCGTTGCCAAAGGAATTGGACATAACCTTTCTGAATTTAGCGAACAGAGAGCACAGGAAGATCGGAAACAGAGAGTTTTAGATCAGTAAGACATGATTTTTCAGATCGAAAAAATGTTGCATTTGGAGACCAAAAGCTGTATTGTTGTTACTACTTGAAATAAGGAGTTTTAGCTGAGGATGAAGTAAAAGTAAGGAAGAGGAGGGCTTTATATAGGAGATTCATGAATGAACTCAGGTTCATGCATTTGTTCGAAAATATTGAGAAATCACGGAAATTTTCATAGTTTATAACACTGTCGTTAAGAATATTTCACCATCAAAAAATGTGAGAGACCAAAAGTAACTCAGCTGTAGTGTTTTTATTATTACTTGAAATAAGGAGTGAAAGCTGAGGATGAAGTGAAAGAAAAGAGTAGGGCTTTATATAGGAGATGAGTGAGTGATTCATGGAACTTAGATTCATGCACTTTTAGAGGTTTAACATGTGCTCAACTTGGGGTATACATTGTCGAGTTAATTCGTGTTTTTCAAATATCAAATCAAATTAATTGTCTTTAGATTTTTAAATCAATAATTCGAATCAAACCAATCAAAATCGAATTATTTCAACCTTAGTTTTTTTTCAAGTTTTTCAATTTTCTTATAATAAAGTCTTAATACAAAACATACCATATAACTTGTACTTCAAAGTTCAAGTAAAATACAATCATCTATGTTGTTTAATTAAAAAAAATAACGAGACGAGCAGGGTTAGTATCTTAAAAAGTTATTGAACTATGAGAATTTATCTAACAAAGTCATTAAACTTTGTTACTTTGTTATGTATCAATAAAATCATTTAAGTTAAAGACTTTTATCTTTAAAAATCAATCAACTACATTTATCATTAAAAATAATAATTAAAATGACAATATAAATTATTTTATATGTTACGTAAACATGGATTCGACCAATAAACAAAATTTTAAAAATCTCATTATGCTTCTTCTCCTTCTTAATTTATCATTAAAATCATGCTTATTGAATATCTTTCTTAAAAGATAATGTATAGAACTTTAAAGGCTAGATAATGTCTATCAAAGGTAATAATAAGATAATAACGATCCTAATAAGTAATACTTTGGCTAATTAATTTATAAATATGTACAAAATGTATAGTTTTCATAAAAATAATGAGTAAAACTTCTTTTAATATTTTCTTTTTATTCTTTTGGATAAATAACGAGACAAGGGAAGCACATGAAGCCATATGCAGCCAAGATAAATATTCTATTTTAATAAAATTTAAAAAATAACTAGTATCAATATCAACTATGTCTTGATGATGACAACACAGGTTTAAGATGTCATTTTGTGCTTTTAATATCTACTATCTATATCTATACTACATACAATGGATTCAGAAATTAATTAAATGATAAAAGGCGTTGGATTATAAACTTAGGAATTATTATTAAGGGTATAGTTAAATATAATTATCAACTATTTATCCTGAATTTTTGAAGTGATAATAAAATAATTCTTTTAAATAAAAACGACAATTAAAATGAAAGGAAGAAAATATCACTTATACCTAACATAAAAGGGACAAATAGTAGATAGAATTTCTAGGCCTTAAAGAAAATGTCAGCCAACATAAAGAATATTAAAAGTAGGCACTCATTGATTATTATTACTAGAATTAGAATTCCACCACTCCTGGGATCAGGGACATGTCTCATTGTCCCTTCCATTTATAGAAAAATTCCTTCCGTCTTAATTTATGTAGTATTTTTTAGGTTTTAAGCTTTAAATACGTTTATATTTTATTGTGAATTTTTCATGTTTTAAATATTTTGAATTGTCAACTATTATGTCTTATTATAATTTTTATGTAGTTTATAAATATATAAATTTAATTTCAAAAAAATTGAAGATTGCATGCGTAAATTTTCAGTCAAATTTAAAATGTTGAACTAGAGTAGTCCAGTAGCAAAAATAATATCTAAGTTTTTTATTTGTCGAACAGATTTAATTCTCTATATTTTATCTGGGAAAGTTATGGAGTAGTAATTTTTTGAAAATTTGTTTTCGAGTCTCTATTCCTTAATCCACTGATTTCCACCTCTAAAATGATATGCTAACAAACTATCATTTTTTCTTAGCCAATCAAAGTCTTCTGATGACATTAATTGTATTTCCCGTTAAAAGTAAATTCTAGATTTTGAATAATATATATTGTCTTTTTGGTTATTACTTTGAATTTAGATTTATCAACTGAAAAATGAATTTATTTTCTGAATAAAATATGCTAATTAAGAGAGATGTATTACATATAGAAAATGATATTTTAATTGATTTATTCAATCATATAAAAACACTTTTCTTTTTCATATATTGCTGATAACAATTCTTAAAATCCAGTAACATACTGCATGAATTCTGTGTCCGACTCAAGCCCTTCCATTGTTTCCGGCGACAAAATCACCTCCAAATCCACACTTCCTCCTCCTTTTCTCCCCGGAAATGCCGATATCTTCCCGTCAAATTTATTCGCCCGTCCACTCCGAACAGCAACCGGCCTTCCCCACCCGAAATCATTCTCGTACATTGGAAATCTCGGCGAACTTCCCATTGTTAGCATAGCTCCGTCGAAATTTCCCAACGGAAAACACCGTGGTTCCTTTTCCCAATCCTCTACGAACTTCCTCACCATAACATCATCGTGTGCCTTCACGTTTTCGTTCAATTGCTCAGCGCACCAGTGTAGATCGTGAGATAATACGTCCCCTGCTGATACGTAAGTAGGAATGCTCTGAATTGCGTTGCCGAAGTATAACGGATTTAGCTTCGGTTGGAGACGGTGACGGCAATTTACAGCCATTCTGAATGTTGTCATTTTTGAAGCTGGGAATTTCCTTGCACGTGTTACTGCACGCCACAGCAACGCGCAAAGCGATTGAAATGATGAAATCTCAGCCGATTCTGTTTTGATTTTCAGGTGATCGTTGTTCTGTTTTTCCATCAATTTAACAATGTTGATTTCTCCGTCGAAATTCAATTTCTGATTGTTCGTCTTCGCTTTGAGTCTTTTAATTGATTCCCAGCTAAAACTAAAAATCCTCTCCCTCAATGGATCATCGCCGGCGAAAGTAACTTTCGGTCCATCAGCCGGGAGTTTCAGCACAGAATTTGAAATTAAAACAGAATCACGTGTAAAATCAGGCTGCCTTACAATCCTTTTCACACCTCTACTCACCTCAGCAAATGTATTGAAGAAATTCCAAAACGATGTCCCGTCAGTGACGGAATGATTGACGGCGCATCCAATAAATACGCCGTCAGCTAATTCCGTCACTTGAACAGCTAGAAGAGGGATAAAATGCCCTCGATAGCTAACCGTTCGGTCCAAAGGGAAAAACTCCTTAACATGATCAGGAACATCAATAGAGCCTATGATATCACGAATGAAAATGTGAGTAGCTGTAGCATGTACAAAATCAACACCATCATCGTTGCAGGTAATGTAGACATAGCCATTTAGATCCGTCACAAATCGCCCGGCGAGTGGAGGAAAGCGAGTGAGAGTCTGAGAAAGACTGTGCTTGAGAAGGGAAATGAGTTGAGGTATAGGAAAAGGTGGACGAGTAAATAAACAACCTTTTTGAATGTAGTGAACAGAGAGCATAGGAAGATCGGAAACGGAGAGTTTTAGATGAGCAAGTGACGATTTTTCCGACGGGAAAATGGTGCATTTGGAGAGTAAAGTAACATGAGCTGCAGCAGCAGCAGAAGGCATTGTTAGTTAATTAGGTATTGTACTAGTGAGGCAGAGGATGAAGTGAGAGTACTAATATGAAGGCTTTATATAGGAGATTTGATTCATGCATTTGTGGTAGTGCTCACTTGTCTTTTCTCTTTGTTTCTAAGTTTGAAACATGGGAGAAGTTGACCTCATTTTTATTTTGGGGGACTGCACTTAAAAAATGACTAGCTGGCGCGTGTCCAACGTGAATGTGGTGGATTCAATTTTTTAAAATTTATATGATATCTTTTAAAGTAATCTTTCACTTGTGATAACTAGGGGTGTGTATCGGTCGGTTCGGTTCGGTTATAAGTATTATCGGTTCGGTTTATCGGTTTTTGGTTTTTAAATATGCTAAACCGATAACCAAACCAATAAGATATTTGTTATCGGTTTTAGGTCTTTAACGATTCGGTTTTCGGTTTAACCAATAAGAAAATGCTTTCAAAAACAAATATATGACTTATCCTATAATTTGATGCGATACGCATACATCGAAATAATCATTCCAAACGAGACAACAAGGACCAACTTGTTGTATTTTGGTCATCACAACAAAGACTTGGTCAATTTTTTATCACCATAATATATAAAACGAGGTCCCCTTTATGCAATAAAGAGAATCAAATCATAGACAAAAGTCAAAACAGTAGCAAATGAGGCCATGCTTATGGTAACTAAATGAAGTTCTTACGTTATTTTAAAAAAAACACAATCTGAATTCCTAATGTTAATCAAATTGCAGATATTTACAATCGTGCAAAAGCTAATATTAGTCAATTATAAACTAACTAAAGTAAATAAGTAATACTAAAAAGTAAACCCTAAAGGTTAAATAACTAAAAGTAGAGAGGAGAGTTAATTGTTAAGT
>JAJOOO010080283.1:0-28705 GCA_029582685.1 Solanum piurae
AGAAGGAATATGAAATTGTGGCACTGTAACTCTCATGAAGTTTTTAAAACCCTCTTTCTCAACAAAACTAAATGGTAGCTCGTCAACAATTATCATTTTGGCTAAAGCTCTCCTACTTTGTGCTTGGTCAAATTTCCAAGTGCTAATCACCCCTTCTTTTGCTCCCGTTGAAGATGGTAGAAAATTAATTAGATTTTGACATTTATCTACGGTGTCACGAGGAAATTTAGGACATATTCTCATATGATTATTCATTACCGACGTACCATTAGTCGATGTAGAAGCTGCATAAGGTTTCTCACAATACTTGCATTTGGCTTTCTTAGCTCCACTTTCATCAGTGAACTTGTCAAAATGCTTCCAACAAGTAGCTCTAGGTTCCATGTTTTTTCTTTTATTTGAGGTATCAACATCAACTTCAACCTCATTGGGAGATGAGGTGTTAGGTATGCTGTCATTTGAACCTCCACTTTCACTTATCCTACTTCCACTTTGTGTCATCTGTAAAAAAGTGAAACAAACAAGAATAACAACAATAAAAAAGACACAGTACATTACAGTTCATAAATCACACAAATAATCACAAAGTTGCATACTTGCATTCAATGATTAAACTCACGCAGTTCAGTTGAGGTTCAGAACTCAGAAGAACAATAATCACGCAGTACATTACAGACTTACAGAACTCAGAAGAACAATAATCGAAAATGTTGCGGGCGTTTTGTCGAACACATTTGTTCTCACCCAAAGTGGTAAAGTCATTGGTCAGTGGTCACAGATTGCAATGAGGGAGAAAAAAGTGTCGGAAATGATACATTTTCTTAGGTCCAAGAAAGGGGAAACTGTGAAAATTTCTGAAATTCTGTTTGGTACCATTTTAAACACGTTAGGGAACCTTTTCTTTTCAAAAGATTTATGTGATTTGAATAATAAAACGAACACCAGTGGCCTTAGGGGAACAAAAAAGATATAGAAAAGTATGATCAATCAAAAATTAAAGGCAGTTCTCCCATTTGCATCAATATTCATTTCTTCATACTTACCGAAAACCACATGACTGCCTTTGTGTTTTGGTTAATCATACATATAAATATGACATTTCAAACAGATAGTTGCTACTCCAAAGTAATTAGATTTAACAAAACAATCTCATTTCAATCAACTAGACCAAAAAAACAGAAGTAATATAGAACCAGGAAATCCTGAAAAGAGTAGGCGGCTTACGATAAACAATGATATCGTGTGGATAGGCCTTCACAAATTGTTCAGCAACATACTTCCAATCATCTACACTGTAGAAGCAGACAAGTCAAGCCATCAAACCTAAGCACACTGATCTCTCATCATATAACAATCATAACACTAGGACTAAATTACTTGATAAAAGTATCAGTACTAATAATGCTAGGACTAAAATTATCTATGAAAACTTCCATATTTACAAATGATTAACCTACAAGTTCTAATGAAAATAGAAAAAACAACAGCAATGATATAAATCCACAATATCAGTTTGTACCAGTATGTAACAACAACAAGATACACAGTGTAATCTCACAAAGTGGGGTCACCTTACCCTCTATCTTGGGGAGATAGAGAGATTGTTTCTAAAGACTACCAGTTTCAGTTATAGTAAAATTGAGTTAAAGATTTCAAGTCACCTGCCAATAATACCATTAACCATGACAGCTAAGTGAATAGGAGCATGACACGGACCCTTTTGGCTAGACTCCACATCGAAACCACATTCATCAGCAGGTGTCTCAACAACATGAAATTCATCATCCAATCTCATACACGCAAACTTAGGGAAAATAGAAAACATTTTTCTCTTTGTCTTCTTATTTCTATTCTCAATACCCATTTCAAATTTCTTCGATTCCTTATTCTCAATACCCATTTCAGATTTCCTCTCTTCCACTCCATCTTCATCACTAACGTTTAAACCTTTATCCATTTTCAACGAACCCATTTTCACATAACCACCAAAATCAAGAAAAAAACACAATCTAACAAAAAAAAGCTTTTGTGGGTCAATAGTAATAACACTTAACAAGGAACAGGGGTTCTTGGATTTTGGAATTTTCAACATTTATGGTTTTATAGACTATTTCTAGGCCACATCAAATGCTTCTAAGGAAGTGGGATCAAACGTGTTTTAACTTTTTCATTCCCCTATAACTAATTAACGATATGTTGTTACATACTTACATTTACAGGGTATGACAAATTGATCAACTTACCAGTACATTGTACACCCCTCAATACTGACTACTCAAGTACTCATCTTGTTTTTGAAATTGAATATAACATAATAAAGATTTCTACATGAAGTTACGAGTTAAGCCGCAATGAGTAGTGGCTAATGAGCAGTGAGCACTAACCTTCGACTATTGATTCGCAAGCACTGAGCAGACAACAGTTACGGGCTGTGAGTACTCAGCGTCAGCGAGGTGCCAAGAGCAGCGGCAGGCTTGAGACGACGAACTAAGAGATGAGAGATGAGAGTTGAGAGACGAGCTTGGAGCCGCGGCGTTACTGAGAGTCTGAGACGAGAGTTGAAAGTTGAAACTTATGGTCTACGGTGGTCTCAGTCTCTCAGATTAGGGATTTCTAAATTCAGATTGGAATTTGGGCTGGGCATGGGCTATTGGGCTGAAAGTTGTATTTTTATTAAAGGAATGGAATGAGGTTTAATGAAGGGGTAAAGACTAAAGAATATATATATCTAATTTTGGTTTTTTCGGTTAACTGATTTTTTATGCTAAAAAACCAAAAACCGAACCAAAAAACTGAAATATTGAAAATTAAAACCGAAACCGACCGAAATAACCGAAAAACCAAAACCAAAATTTAAAAAAAATTGGTTCGGTCGGTTTTTTTTATTTTAACCATATTATGCCCAGCCCTAACCATGAGAAGTCTGATTGGAGCTTCTCCTTCCATAGGTACCACAACCTACCTCATAACCCCCTAAAACCTGAGATGCCACTACCATAGATCTGATAGGTCAATAAAGGAGATGACCCTCACTAAACTCATACTTACCTTGAAGTGGAATGTTATCACTATTGTACTAATGGCGGGACCTCCTACCACCACCTTCATAGGCCTCAAGAAACATTTGTTCCACAGCCCTCACATGGTTAACAACCTAGAGAAAGGTAGGTCTCGTTGATAGCAGATTCTCTGATGCCAACCAGAGTGGCAAGGCCAACCTATCGATGGACCCCTGACTCAACTCTCAATCTAAAGGAAACAATGTGGAACTAAGTCTGTCACACTCTAAAATCCCATCACAAACTCAAAAATAGACGACTAACCCTAATGGGGACTATTCAACCCAACTCTACCCTACCAAGCACTCACTACACCAAGAACCGCACTTGCCTATGGTGTACCCTTGAAGAAGCCCAGACCTCCTGACATTGAATCTTGAGGAATCGAGGTAGTCAATGATCATGTTGAAACTTGGGTTGACCGCAAACTCTCTAAATGTTGAAGAATGCCTCCGACTTCAATGTTTATTCCCAACTAAGGCCTTCTAACCTGACCATATACTGAAAATCTGATGGAATGTGTTAATCATCCGTCTACATCCATCGAGTACCTTTTGTTATCAATCTAAGAGAGAGCAGATTCTAAAGTAGTTTTTTTAGAGGTTAATCAAAGCAAAAGTACATAATAAGGAGTCAAAGAAATTTTTTCCTAAGAATGCCATATAGCCTCTCAAAAATAGGATACAGACGTCCCCGCACAAATCTGCAAGACTCTAATACACATTTGCTCTCAAACCAATGATGTCGGTCAACCTATATCTCTAATACCAACTTGTCACAACCCAAATTCTCGAGTCATGATGGCACCTACTACACACAACCAGTAGGTAAGCCTAACCTTTAACTCAGAGTCATAGGGAACAGGCTACCAAGTTAAAGTCAATAACAAGAAGCATCAAGCTTATAACCAAGCAAAGAAAGGTTAATCAATAGAAATATAATACAAGGAACCATCCCAAGACTTGCCATTAGTCAGTAATCAAGTGTCTAATCAAAATAAGAGTACAAGGATTTTACAAATACAAAATAAGTATAGGTTGTATTTGAATACAATATAAAGACTAAGTGACTCTCCCCATTTTTTGCAAAATGAGTTTGCAATGACGTGATAGCTCTTTTATGATTATTCTCAGTCGAGTCACCATTTTTTCATGCCCCATTTTTTGCAAAATGGGTTGTGCTACGACGTGGCAACTCTTTTAGGATTTAATTTAAAAGAGAATAGTCAGCTAACGAATTAAAGGAGTGTGAGAGAACCTAAAAATACTAAATTAATTTTAAAGGGTCAACGAACCAGTGATCATGTAAGGGTTAAAATTACCTTGAGTAGAAGGTGTTAAGCACCTTTCGAGGTCCACAAATGTGGGTCTTGACAGTATCTCATACATTTATGTGGGGGTTATACATGTTGCAAATAAGTTCACTATTTATTCATTTATTAGTTAATTAAACTAAGTGATAGAGATAAAAATTAAATATAACACAAGTGGGAACTAAACATGAAAACATAAGTAGAGAAGACAATCAAGAAGATAGAATTAATACAAAGATATGGGAGAAACACTATTTTAATTAATTATTAACCGAAATAAATACAAATAACAAATATAAAAGACAAAACAAATTAAACTTAAACCTAAAACGATCCATCTCGGATCAGCGTCTGACTTATTAATTGGAAGATAAATTAGAGTTTGTAATTTTCTGCTCGAGTCAACTCACATCATTTCCAAAAGGTACTATCTACCCCTACCCCCTTCTAAGTTCATTTATTATTAAGATCCTAAAGTGAACTAAGGAAATCATAAAACTAGAAATCTTAAAAGGTGTCTTGTGTTCCAATTTACTACCCAAAAGGCATTGGACTAACTAAATGGTAGGTTTTAGACTTAAACAAATCATAAGATTCCTAATTAGACCCTAAGCGTCAAGTAAAATAGGTAGGACAAACACTTAGCACGTAAAGTCTCAAATTGGCCTCTAATTTAGTTATTTAGCATGCTTGAAAACACAAATAAGTAGTGAAGGATAATGATAGAGTTGTGCGGCATACATAATCAAATATGTAAGTCATAGTGTAAAACTTGAATAACGTGGAAGCAAAGTTAGACACGTGAGTATCGTTTTAATAGGCTAATTGTAATAATAGAAAGACATTTATGAAAATTTTAGTTATTAGCATGCTAGCTTTTCATATAGCATTAAAACTTTTAGGCATGATGTCTGTATGAATTGATATACTGAAAATTATTTAATAAAGGCATATGGACATGATATCTAATTAATTAACATTCTTAATATATTACATAATACCTATAGACATGGTATTATACAAAATAATTCTCAAAACTTGAAAAAGTCCATTTTAAATATGTTGTGATAAAAATGAAAATGAGAATCATAAATCATGATACCTAGCGAAGGGCACGTTATAACTAGTTAGGCTTTTAGAATATTTCAACAACCCAGAAGCAAGATGATTTGCAATTGGAATGAGGGGGGGAGCATGATATAGATTTATTAAAGGGTTTTACTAAGAAGCAGTAGCGACACATTTTCATACTTATAAAAATATATATGTAAGCAAGACTTGATTACACATTGGTAGTGGACCATTAAGCCATGCAAACATTAATCAATTAATATGCTTATAGTAGACCCTTTTTCTTTGAATACTATATGTGAAAATATAGTAAAATAGGTAGAATTCTCTTAATTAAACAGAGTTTGTGAAATTGCCCTGAAATTGCCTTTAAATACCATTTAAAATCAGGTCTTAGCATAGCAGTAATGGCACATGATTTTATATGTTCAAATAGTTAACACATATAGGTATATTTATCTAGTACAAACACACATAGTTATGATACAAGATAAGCATAAGTAGCACGTTAGTTCCCCTCCCCCTTGGATAGTCCCCAAATATTTACTATATACAGAGAGTAGAGTTTAGATACATAATTATTGCAGGCCAAAAGTAACAAGTAATACAAATGAATAAAAATTTAAGCAAGGTTGACTCCATCTGGTAAACCCCGTCCAAGGGGTCTCTTCAATATGTCTTTAAACTTTATGGTCAAACTTGTTGATCATAAAAGACATGAAAACAATACAAAAATATGAAACACACACTACTAATTGAGGGGTTGATTTTAAAAGAAAAAAATAATAATATTGCAGGAACTTATATTCACGTAGTTAAATATAATAACAATTAATAATATAAATTTCCAAAACAAAGACTTCACATATCAGTCAAAATATATGAAAAGGTGAAATATATCCAATACTAGGCAAAAGGAAAAGAAAAATAACCTGGGCACTTCCTTTAAAGTTAATATAAATTTGTGCATAAAAATACTTAAAGTAATACTATACTATATGCAAGAATTAAAAATATTCTAGTAAGAATTAATAACCGGTTATGTAGATAAGTTATTAAGCAACACAAAACTTGATATGAAAACAAGATGTCCAACCTTGTGTAGTGGTCAAAACGAAGAAACTTCTTAGAGTAATACGCCAGAATCTCTATTGCTTTTGAGAGTATGCTCAAGTGAGAAAGTAAAAATGTGTTCTCATGTACAGAGTGTAAAAAAGTCTCCAAAGAAAGAGTAGTAGGCCATGCTTATGTAGAACATATTACAGTCAATCATAGACTTAGTGAGAGCAATCCGGAAAAAATCAACAAAAAAAAACACTTATCCTTATTAAGATAAGAAAAATCAATCCAAGCTAAAAATTAGATCAGTGTTACTATAAATAGGTTTAGAAGTATGCCCATAATAAATCAATTACTCATGTTATATTTTACCATCAATAGCACGAGTAATCTTATGAATATAAAGCGGTAAAAGCATAATTAAGGAAAAGAAAGCATATTAAAATTACCAAAATCATATAGGTATGAAACTGAAATTTATTAAGGAAGAAATAACATCAATAGTCTTCCAAATAGGTTGTTACAGTTAAAAGAAACGAATTAAGCTAATTAAAGTGACCAAAGAGTACCCAAATATCAAGATCTTCACATATCATTCCTTTAAAAGTGACAACCTTACCACAATTAACTTAAATTCCAGAATTATTCTAAATCAAACAATGCCTTGGAATTAAATGGAAGAGTGAAGAAATATAGAATCAGTTACATATCAAGTTACCTAAAATAACCAAATACTAACTATCTTTCTAAGCATTCTGAGAATCAATAAAAGCAAATCATGTAAAATTGTATCAACTCGAATTCCAAAGAGAATCAGTCAATAACAACACATTTAACAAATTATTAGAACATAATTAAAATAGAGCCAAAATTAGGATATACCAAACTGGTCATAGATGAACTTTGATTATACAAATTCTCAAGAATCGAAGTTTCAACACAATAAGGCTAAAAAACTTAAACGGTAATGAAAGAATTGAATCAATAAATCGTATACTTAACAAATCAAAAATAGAGAATTAGAGGGAAGAGGTGGCACTTAGGTTAGAGGGACATACCTAGGATGGATTCGTCTTAAACACAATAGAGTCTTGAAGCTTCGATTGATCTGGCTACAATTTCTTTTGGTGGCGTAGTTACTAGTGGAAAAGAGATCTGTGGTTGGTCTCTTTTGCCGGCGAATATGGTCGGATATCTAGGAGAGGGAGGCAGAGGAGCGCGAAAGGGGAAAGAGGGAAGAGAAAAGGTTTACTGGTGGTATTCGCCGAAGATGGGGTGGAGCAACGGAGGAAACAAGAGAGAGAACGGAAAGGGAAGAGGACAGAGAGGGTGAAGTGACTCGTGTTTCTCACCGAAGATGGCGGTTAGCGGGGGGTTCCACCTGTGGAGCTTCACGGGAGCCAGTGAAAGCGGAGCGACGACGTAAGAGAGGAAGAGACAAGGATAAGTGGCGGTGCTTTTCTTTTGGGAAGAAGGAGCGTGTATTGATATGAGGGCTTAGTTGTTAGGGTAATAAAAAAGGGAAAAAAGTAGGATTTAATCATCCGCTTGATTGAGAAGGCTCTAATTAATTTGGAATTAAAATTGGATCAAAATAGATTAAACTTGACAAGTTCTTGTGTTGGATTTGGCTTCAAATTAAATAATAATGCTAGAATTGAAATAAATTGGAAAGAATAGGTTATGATTTAAATAATTTGGAGGAAGATTGAACAGATTGTTATTTAATTAAGAAGATATACTACAATTTTTAAATAAATGAATAATAATAAATTCCTATATAAACAAATACACTTTATATATTATCCAACTAAAAAAGATACCTAAGCTTTGAAAAATAAAATAATTATTTCAAATTTAGCAACCGATAAATATAATGATAATAATTTTTTAAATTATGAATACTAAAGTATATATAAAATTTAAACATAATTTCGAGCATATAACTGAAAATATATTTATCGAATAACAATCTAGAGATGGGTTATAGGTCTGTCAAAATTGGGTGTGAACACTAAGTCTAGCCAAAACAGACGGAAACCAGAGTTACTCTAAATGTTAGGATCTCACCCTAGTCTCCAAACTCAAATCTGCTCTGCACGACTCCAAATTAAAGGTGAGAACCCAAACTATGATCTACATGAAGTAGAAGTATAGTATGAGTACCAAAAATGGTACTCAGTAAGCATTGGCCGACTAAACTCAAAAGATAACACAAGTATAAGCAACAAGTAATAAGAAAAGTGTAGCACATATACCTAAACATGAGATAACATGACAGACAAGCAGTAAGGAATAGAAATATGACACAAAACAATAAGGAACCGAGTCAAGAACATACCTGGAATGCAAGCCGACAACCTAATCACAATCAAACTAAGATACAACAAAGTCAACTACCCATAGTCATGAGGACTAACAACCAAAATTCTAAAGAAAAATCCTATCAACTAACCGATCAATAACAACAAAGAACATAATATAGTCAAACAATAACGTAGTCGGACCCCATAACCCCCATAAACTTAAGGGTGCAATAAAAAAAACAAGTATATTGGTGATAGGTGATGCATATAAATGCAGAGTATGAATTAGGACCATCAGTAACTAAGTGTATACACCTACCTCCATGCCGTGAAGGTGAGGTAGGCCCATCCAACTCCCTTATCTGGTACCATGGTACTCACGGCCATAGGGGCTCAAAGGGGACGTGGGAAGTTTGTATACATTGATTGGGCCTGAATCCAGGTCTTACAACAAATCGACTCCGTAGATGATAAGACCAGACCTTTAATATGAGAATAGTAGTGATCAACTCTATAGAGGATCATGAGTAGCCAAAATCATGAACGAAAGAGCGTCAACGCGTCAGCTAGTCAATTAAGAACCGAGCCCATCCCAGATGTATCTAATGTCCCAAGTAGAAAAAGAAGCACCTCAACGATGTCTCATTAGTCTCAAACTCAGTAAATCTAGTGATCTAGCTAGTACGACTCCCATTAAAGCCAGTTTAGAATAAAAGCCAAGTGAAAATATTATTTCTTTATGAATGATAATGATGAGACAATGTATGAGCCGGTATCATGCCATAAAACACGTGAGAATGAACAGAAAATACAATGCATGCTATCACCAACATTCAAATAAGGCACTAGCAATCAAATAAAAATAAGTCCAATCAAACCACGCTGCCAAGGAAGAGAGTACTTACTTAGGATCCATCTGGTCCTCGAACACGGCCTTGGGCCAACAATATAGTCAAATATCAAAGGATCATAACAAGCCTACCGCTAAAAACAAGCGAAGTGACCAGAAAAGATTCCAAATAAATCAAAGGGGGAGAAAAACTCAACTAACGGTGCCTTACCCCAATCATACCGCTCCAATCCATAACTAAGCACAACTAGTGCCAACCTATGGCTACAACGAGTCACCAAGGTCTCAACCACCAATACAAGATGAACAACCCAATAGAAGCCCTACATGGAGCAATTCACAACTACAATTCACAACTACAAGGGTGATAAAACACAGTCCAAGGCATCTAATCCTCCAACATAGCCTAAGTCCATATAAGAATCAAATCTAACAAGGATAAATATGTTAATCTACACCATAAATGAGGCTACAAGCCTAAACTAACGATTTCCATACCCATAAAAGGACCAAAGCTCCTACGGAATCAAGAAAATATTGAATGAATAGCATGGAACTAATAACTGCAAATAGAATCCTAAATCACATGCAATCTATAATATACATTATCTAAAAAGTCCAATCAAGAAAATAGATTGAAGCCTACATCAAAGCCTATCACGCGCGCTCTGAATCCATTGCAAATTAGATATCCACTTCTGAAATGCCTCTAAACATAGCCTCACTATCAATTTATTGACCAGAACATCATTACGGATGTTTATTCACTAAATTCTCGATGAGTGGAAATGGAACCAAAATCGAGCAAATTGGGAATGTGGGACTTGCATTGGAAATCACAAATTAACTCTGTCAAAAGGTCCTAAATATTACAAGGAACTTGTGCCCCAAAAATGGACTCAATCCGAGCTTGGAAATGGGCTAAAAACTGCACATGCAATAAAACTACCATAAAACCTCAAAAATCAAGCTTAGGCTGCCCCTCTGGGGTAGAAGTTTCCTCAAAATGATGACTTCCAAGCTTCCCAGATTACTTGAACATGTATCCACTCAAAAATCCGAACTAACACAACTAAAATCAGCTAAATTGAAGCTCTATAGCTCAAGAAATTGCATTTTGAAAATGAGGGCCGAAGTTAAAAAATTGGGATTTTAATAGCAGTCATTTGGTCACTAAAAGTCATATCCGGTCCTAAAAGCCTAAATTTTGGTCGCTAAACGTCTGCACCAGCAACACCAGACTTTGCTATTTTTCAATATCTCTGAACGAACCCTCGAGATTCATTTAAGACCTAATGACAAAAATCAGATATGCTTGCCCACTAAATTCAGCAATCTTGACTCAATGAAACCATTGAAACTTCCACCCAAGGTCATTTTAATGAAAAGTGAGTCCCACAGTCAAGCTCCATTTATAGCCAAAATCCACAAAGAGGCTTGATATGAAACTGAAAGCCTTGGGATCCGCATGAAATGTTATTTTTGACCAAACTCGACATTCGAGAGCTAACCGCTGAAAGAATTATCATCTAAGCATGTTTACCAATAATATTAACTGAGGTCAAACTTTGGCTTAAGCTTCAATATTAAAATGCCTAACGGCACAAATTCGCACCAGAAGCGCTGAGGCCCGAACCAACCATGTCCCTAGTCTAAAATGGCCCTTCCGTAGGTGATGAAACTATGAGAATTGCATCTCCGGACATTCTCTTTAACTTTTGTCCGGAGTTAACCATTCAAGTTTCAAAGGCTCCAAAATATGGAAACTTACACAAAATACAAAAGAACAACTTGACAACCAAATTGTCAGTCTCAGCAGGTCATAAATAACTTAAGGTTGCTAGAAGAAAACTCTAATCTAAAAAGATATGAAAATGGAGGAAATGACTTAGAGGGTCATTACACTTCCGAACAATGTTCTTTATCCCTTTTTTGTGAAATGTGTTGATTAAATTCAAAAGTTCCTTTGGTTTTCATAGACAAATCACCAATGGCATTGTCTTTTGATCATTATAACATGATATCAAACTTTATCTCTTTTTTTACGCTTTTACTCACTTGTACAATATTCTAAGCACATGCTCTGTGTGTTTCTATTATACAACCATACCTTTTCGAACAAAAAAAAACTAACCTTCTCCACATATATTCTTCTATATTTTCAATTTTTTACTGCAGCAATCCATACGGTCAATGCATCAACACTAGATGATAATGGCTACAATACGTTGAAGTCTATTGAAACTTGATGCCTTTCTCAACAAAGAAACCTTCGTATATAACATGTGCACTTCTTGGACGAGGCCTCACCAAAGCCGGATGAAAGTGACATCCTTGTGATGTGGTTGCTATCAATTCCGAGTATCTGAATTTACATCATGAAATAATGCAGTGTCAAATGGCGTCAGTAACTGAAATATACAATATGTAAAATAGCTTAATGAAACAGCTAGCTAAACCTAAACATGCTAAGTTAAATGAATAGATTGAAATAAAATCAACTTAATAGTATTAAATAAGATTTTCAACTGTAGAGTTGGGAGATATTCTAAAACTGATTAACTAAAATATCATATTTGAATATCTGAGACTGAGAAGAGAAAAATGTAAAATAACATGCAAGTGATTTTAAAACACTTTTATCATTGATGATACAAAAACTGTTTTTATGACTTGAATTGAAAACATATATGATACTGTAACTTTGAGAAATCATCATATCTATGACTGCATATATAATTATATAAGCTTAAATTGATATATATATATATATATAGTCCCCTTGTGATACTCCAACTGCTCCATGAATTGGTTATTCCTAAACGGGTCATGAAGTGTGTGTGTGTATATATATATATACCCTGTCTCCACATTGGATCAAGAACAAGATCAAAAGGATCAAAAACCGCTAATTAATACAGAGCCATCGAACTGGCCCAACCAGCAATCAGAGTTGTATGCATTATATATATATACACACACACAAATCTTTAAGTGGAGAGTTTCTTACAACCGTCAAACATCATTTGAACTCATAATGTCTAACATAGGATCCAGTTGGGACAGTTTCCATATACCTTGCCAGGATAAGTGTTGATCCACTAATCTGATCATCGGAAGGCTAAAGGAATTGACCGTCAAAGCAGAATATTCAAATCTTACGATAACACGTAGTTATGAGACTTGAATTTGCTAAATTCACATCCTCTCGCTCCTAAATAATCCTCCTAAAATAATATATTTATATATGCTCATAATATATTATGAAATCTATAACTGAAATCATATTGTGAGTATTTTCTTAAATCTGTAAAATTGAACTACTTGTGAGACTAAGTTCACAACTATCTGAAACATACTGATGTTTTGAAATCTAATCATTGATGACAAATCGAAAAGTCATACTGCATAAACATTGACGACATATTTGGATGTCATACTACTTAAAAATTGATGACATACTCAATTGTCATAGTGATTATGGATCATGTACTTAATAGATAGTTATAAATTATGCTTGTATATGTGGTCTCTAGCCCTAAATTTATAATGAAACTATATTTTATGTATGTTCTTGTTTGGTCTAAGACCTAAAGGTCTTTCTGAAATTTTGATATGCTTTCTTTTTTAAATTCTGCACTTGAATGCAAAATATATTTTTTTAAACTCCTTCAAGAAATAATGCACTTGAAATTAAAGATAATAATACTTTCTTAAATTACTTCTTGAAAACTTATCTTTTTCTTGAAAATAATGCATATGAAATACTATGACAAGTTTTCAAATAACTATAAGCATGAACCATGAATCAAAGATCATTAATGATATGAATTACCATAATTTTGATAGTAAAATTCAAGAATTAACGATACCATATAGATGGAATTTGAAACCACATATCTTGGGGTAAAACCCTAACCCTAATCTTAACAACTGAAGTTGTAGATGTAGGGCTTGAGGAAGAACTAGCTGCTCACTATAATAGCCTTACATATCTTAAATACTCCACAAATCTTGATGAAGAACGATCAATAAACCCTTCTTAAAATTCTTGGATTTGTTTCTTGAAAACCCTATGATAAAGAGTTAAGATTTATATCAATGATTCGTGAATAGATGAAGGAAACAAGAACATTCTATTATAAACAAAATAAAAATAAAAGTACAACAAATAGATTGGAAATTGAGGAGTACTTACTAAATCTAGTTTGGACTCTTCAAACAAGTTTTTGATCAAATTCTTTTTCTTCAATAGTTTGAGACTTTTCACAGCTTGAACACCAAGTTCTAGTTTGTGCAACAGAAAATCATTGAACTTCTTGTCAAGTAGAAATTGTTGCAAAAGTATATGTATGCCAATGAAAATAAATACACCTTAATTATCTACATAGTATCCTTGTTTAAAGTTGAGTTATTCCATTCTCCTTGTTGCATTAATTTTTGTTGATCAATGTAATTTACCGACAAAAATTGTAATTGCATAATTGAATAATTCACACAATTCTTCCTTGTTTTAAGAAAAATAAGAATAAAAAACTTACAAAATTCGTAGTTTAAAATGTGAGAAAATTCCTCTATTTATAGCCAAAAATGATAGTATGAAAAATTGTTTATCGTGCGTTATTAGATAAGTCACAACCCTTTAGAAAAATCACAACCATTCAAAAATGTCACAACTCATCGGGAAAGTCACAACTCTTTTAAAAAGTCACTACCCGTCAATGTGGAAAAAGTGTCATCTTTTAATATAATATAGAACAAATAAATAAAATATAAAATAGAGAAGATATACTAAATTGAGTGTTTTAAGTTGGAGTATTATAGTAATTTAACATTCAAGTTAGGAGATTCATGCTTTTAAGGTAGTATATATTTATATATATATATATACTAGTTTTTCGACACGTGCGTTGCACGCGATTATCAATTCATAAAATTTAAGCGAAGATTTGAATAATAAGCTATGCATAAAATATTATTGCAAATTCTTTTGTGAATGTTCAATGTGGATCGTCATATATATCTCTTATTCACACGAACTTATGAAGATGGTCAATGAAAAAATTTATTAGTTAAATGCAATAATGTATATATTTATTTCAATTTGATGAGGTTCAATCATGTAATTTAGTAATATTACCTTATAGACGATATTCGTTGTGTACTTTTCTTGTCATCTAACCAGATGTGTTTTGGACGTGTATTCCACTTAATCTGTTTAGATGTCATATGAACATGTGAAGAACAACTACATTTTATTTTTTAGAACTATTTTTGTATTTTAATTTTTATTTCATAAGTTATAATATAATATATGTCGTTCTTTTAGTTGGCTCTTATATTTGACTTCTCGATTGACAATGTACATAAATCCAAGATAGTTATCTGACTGTCCATAGTTAACTGAGAAAGGTTTCCTTCTTCTTTTTTTATCGAAAAAAACTAAAAATTAAAATTCTATCTGTGAATTCATATATATAATCACTTGTTTATCTTACACCCAACAAAGATATAGCTCATATACTTGTAAACAGTTTTCAATTTATTCAACCAAGCATGTTTTGCATTAATGAAAAATATTTATCTCATAAAAATTAGTTGTTAAATAAATAATAAAATTAAACTAATACAAACTTCAACTGGCATTATTAGAAGTCATACAAACTTTTCTTTGTCGAAAATACTTAAATATTAAGAAATACTAAATTAGTAAACCAAAAGGGCAATGTTTACATAGTAATAACTAATTTGAAGCAAACTTCTTGACAGTCTAAATTACATAAGTAGCATTGATAAATAAAGTCAACTTTTGTTTTGCGCATCAAAAAAATAAATCGTGACAATTCTGTAACTCTTGAGAAGTTTAATAATTTTGGAAAAATATATTCAGAAACATATATCTACATAACAAGAGAAATTGTTATAAAAAACAAATGAATTTAGACTACAATAAAAATTAAACTAATACAAACTTCAACTAGGTTGTTACAAGTCATACGGAATTTTCTTCAACGAAAATACTGAAATATTAAGAAATAGTAAATCAGTAAAATAAAAAGGCAATGTTTATATAGTAATAACTATTTTGAAGCAAACTTCCTGACAATCTAAATCATATAAGTAACATTGATAAATAAAGTCATTTTTTTGTCTTGGGCATCAATTTTTTTTTGTGACAACTCTCTAACTCTTGAGAAGTTTAATAATTTTAGAAAAAGATATTCAGAAGCATATATCTACATCACAAGAGAAATTGTTGATAAAAACAGATGAATTTAGACTACAATAAAAATTAAACTAATACAAACTTCAATTGGGTTATTACAAGTCATATAGACTCTCATTCGTCGAAAATACTTAAATATTAAGAAATAGTAAATCAGTAAAAACAAAAGGGCAATGTATATATAGTAATAACTATTTTGAAGCAAACTTCCTAACAATGTAAATCACATAAGTAGCATTGATAAATAAAGTCATTCTTTTGTCTTGAGCATAAAAAAAAATCGTGACAATTCTCTAACTCTTGAGAATTTTAATAATTTTTGAAAAAGATATTCAGAAGCATATATCTACATCACAAGAGAAATTGTTAACAAAAACAAATGAATTTAGACTACATCATGTTGACTTCATGTATTGGAACATTACATACTAATGTATATATTAAGCCAAAAAATAATTATTATATCATCAGAATTATTTTCCTCAAGTACTCGAGGTTAAGGAATATACCCTCTTAGGTTAGAATAATTTACTTCAAATGAATAATGGTACCTCATATTCCGCTAAATTTCGAACTTACTCAACGACAATAAATTACACGAAATTTTCTCAAATACAAGAAGAAGAAGAGTAGAAGATTAAAAAAAAATTGTGGTTGAAGAATAAGAGGAAAATCCTCTATTTATAGTCAACAAAGGGTAGTATGAACATGTATTTTTTGTGTTTTATCTAAAAAGTCATTACCTTTCCGAGAAGTCACAAACTTTTGGAAAAGTCACAACTTATTGAAAAAGTCACAACTGTTTGGAAAAGTCACAAATTTTTGGAAAAGTCACAACTCTTTGAAAAATTCACAACTCATCGAAAAATCACAACCCTTTGAAAAAAGTCACAATTTATCAGAAAAGTCATAACTCATCGAAAAAGTCAAAACCTAAGTTAGGGATATTATAGTAATTTAACATTCAAGTTAGGAGTTCATGTTTTTAAGGTAATATATATATATATATAGAGAGAGAGAGAATGGTCAACTGATCCCCCAACCTATTACCAGATTTCCAACTACACACTTTTACTTCACGGGAGTCCTATTATCCCCCTGAACTATTTAAAATTGAAATTATTACCTCCCTAAATGTTTATGTGGCAAAGTGAGTGTATTCCACTCTCTCAATGAGAGTGAAGATAAAAAATAAATATTAAAACTTTATTTTTAATATTCTTTTCATTTTTATTTTTTTTCCTTATTTATTTTTATCTCATCTCTTTTCTTCTTCTTCTTCTTAGTAACTTAGTAGAGCATCCATAGTAGCCATCAAATTTCATCATCACGATCTGAAAACACCACTATTACAATATCTATTAACACAACACAATTCCTAAATAGAAATCTCTTTCCTACTCTCCACACAATAAAAAATTATTAAGTAATTTACTTTACCCACATTTTCAAAATCTACTAGTAGCCATTAAAACACCATTGAAATACCATTTTGAAGCTATTGTATAAATTTTTTTCCAGTTAACAAAATTCATTCAAACAACTTAATAATGTTGGGAATCTCTTAAAAATTTCTCAAAATATCCTCATCAGAAAAGATTTTGACCGACAATTTATTTTTTTAGGTCATTCCTTTTATTGAACCCCTGCTCTTGAAAAAACGACTCGGAGGGCTGTCATTCCTCCACCATAGATTTTTTCGAAATCCACCAACACCAATATATACCTCCTCTCGAATAGATCTTTCTTGTCATAGATGTAGCCCTAACCTAGTACCAATTAGTGTCATATGGCTTCTTTTTTCCGCTTCTATACCTTTCTACTTGTGGTTCTATGGTAAGATGGAATTGAAGGATATAAGAGGAAGAACAAGAAGAGGAAGAGAAAGAAATAAAAGGAAAAAGAAAAAAGAAAAACAGAATAAAATAAGCACTCAAGGGCAAGAAAAAAAAATAAAAAATTGCACGTGTCAAGGGCGTGAATTTCACTTATATATATCTATCTATCTATCTATCTATACTAGCTTAAACGCATGAACTCCTTAAATGAATGTTGAATTACTATAATACCCCCAATTAAACATACTCAATTTGTTTTATTTATAAATTTAATTATTTGTATTATATTAAATGTAGATACCCTTTCATATTAAAGGGTTGTGATTTTCTCAAAGAGATGTGACTTTTCCAAAGAGTTACGACTTTTTTGACGGGTTTTGACATTTTCGATGAGTTGTGACTTTTCCGAAAGGTTGTTATTTTTTCAAAGGGTTGTAACTTTTCCGAAGGGTTGTGCCTTTTCTGATGAGTTGTGACTTTTGCTAAGGGTTGTGATGTTTCAGATGAGCAATGACTTTTACGAAAGGTTGTAACTTTTCTGATAAGGAACAATTAGCACCTATTAATACTACTATTTGTTAGCTATAAATAGAGAGTTTCCTCGCACTTTTAAACTACGATTTTTTAAAGTTTCTACTCTTCTCCTTCTTTTTAAAAAATCTCAGGGTTATTTGTAACAGTTGATTAAGTTCAAAATTCAATGAAATTCGAGGTACCACATAAGAAAAAGTTGGTGAACAAATTGTCGCAAATCATGCATAAATTCACACTCGTACTTTTTCTTACGATTTCCGTGAGTTAACAATGAAGAAATGTTGTGGTAAAGACAATAATAATAAACAAATATGAATAAGTCACATAATTTGGGTAAGATATTTATTCTTTGGTTTTATATTTTTTACTTTTTTACCCTCAAATGAAGCAGTTTCTTTCTGATTTTGCTTAAACAACGAGCATCAGTGTAGTCCATTGAATCATTAGTTTTGATGTTAAATCCACTATTTCAAAAATAGAATTTCACTTTTACTTGTAATATGATAATATAGACATGATAATTATCTTTTAATAGATATATAAGTAAAAATTAACGAAGAAAGTAAAGTGTTGGTGACAAGAGATTTTAATCAAATGGAACTCTATAGTGAATATAACATGAACATATATTTTCGTCTTCCTTCTTCATTGGCTATGTATCATTCCATATATTTTTTTCCTATGATTTTGTGTTCATTTTAATTTGAGAAAATTTTATGTTTGACATTTTCGATGAGTTGTGATTTTTTCGAAAGGTTGTGATTTTTTCAAAGGGTTGTGACTTTTCCGAAGGGTTGTGCCTTTTTCGATGAGTTGTGACTTTTGCTAAAGGTTGTGATTTTTCTGATGAGCAATGACTTTTATGAAAGGTTGTAACTTTTCTGATAAGGAACAATTAACACCTATTAATACTACTATTTGTTAGCTATAAACAGAGGATTTCCTCTCACTTTTAAACTACGTTTTTTTAAAGTTTTCTACTCTTCTTCTTCTTCTTAAAAAATCTCAGGGTTATTTGTAACAGTTGATTAAGTTAAAAACTTAACGAAATTCGAGGTACCACATAAAAAAGAGTTTGTGAACAAATTGTAGGAAATCATTCATAAATTCACACTCGTATTTTTTCTTATGATTTCATGAGTTAACAGTGACAAAATATTGTGGGAAAGACAATAATAATAAACAAATATGAATAAAATCACATGATTTGGGTAAGATATTTCTTCTTTGGTTTTTTATTTTTTATTTTTGTACCCTCAAATAAAGCAGTTTCTTTTTGATTTTGCTAAAACAACGAGCATCAATGTAGTCCATTGAATCATTAGTTTTGATGTTAAATCCACTATTTCAAAAATAGATTTTCACTTTTACTTGTAATATGATAATATAGACATGATAATAATTATTTTTTAATAGATATGTAAGTAAAAATGAACGAAGAAAGTAAAGTGTTGGTGACAAGAGATTTTAATCAAATTGAACTATATAGTGAATATAGCATGAACATATATCTTTGTCTTCCTTCTTCATTGGCTATGTAGAGTTCCATATATTTTTTTCCTATGATTTTGTGTTCATTTTAATTCGAGAAAAATTTATGTTTGATGAGTTGTGACTTTTTCGAAAGGTTGTGATTTTTTCAAAGGGTTGTGACTTTTTCAAAGGTTGTGCCTTTTTCGATGAGTTGTGACTTTTGTAAAAGGTTGTGATTTTTCCGATGATCAGTGACTTTTACGAATGGTTGTAACTTTTCTGATAAGGAACAATTAACACCTATTAATACTACTATTTGTTAGCTATAAATAGAGGGTTTCCTCTCACTTTTAAACTATGATTTTTTAAAGTTTTATACTATTCTTCTTCTTAAAAAATCTCAGGGTTATTTGTAACAGTTGATTAAGTTCAAAATTCAATGAAATTCGAGGTAGCACATAAGAAAGAGTTGGTGAACAAATTGTAGCAAATCATTCATAAATTCACACTCGTATTTTTGCTTACGATTTCCATGAGTTAACAGTGATGAAATTTTGAGGAAAAGACAATAATAATAAACAAATATGAATAAAATCACATGATTTTGGTAAGATATTTCTTCTTTGATTTTTATTTTTTTATTTTTTTACCCTAAAATGAAGTAGTTTCTTTCTGATTTGGCTAAAACAACGAGCATCAACGTAGTTCATTGAATCATTAGTTTTGATGTTAAATCAACTATTTCAAAAATAGATTTTCACTATTACTTATAATATGATAATATAGACATGATAATAATTGTTTTTAATCGATATGTAAGTAAAAATGAACGAATAAAGTAAAGTGTTGGTGACAAGAGATTTTAATCAAATGGAACTCTATTGTGAATATAACATGAACATATATTTTCGTCTTCCTTCTTCATTGACTATGTATCGTTCCATATATTTTTTTCCTATTATTTTGTGTTCATTTTAATTTGAGAAAATTTTATGTCACAAGATACACTCCTTGTTAGTTATATAAAAATAGAAAAGAAAATAGTGATTGATCATAGAATATTCTTAATTCAAATTAAAGATTCTATAAACAATACTTTAAATTTTATTCATCTATTAATTTTTATTATTGAAAAAGTTTAATATTTTATATCACGATACAATTCTATAAGATACTAGTACTTTTATTAGTCAACAACTATATGGTATGTATGCGGCAGAAAAAAGGAGAAGACTACAATTCTACAAAGATAAGGTAGAAATTTAAAGAAATGAAATATTTTTCACCAAAGCTGATGTTGTTCATATATTAAAATTAAATTATGCTACTTAAATATATATGTATATCTGAAATAAAGAATTGGTCAAGCTAAATATTTGACATACACTCAAACCTCAATTTAACCATTATTCGTTATAACAATAAAGTACATTTTTTTTTGTAGAATTACCTCTCTATGATAGTCTTTCTCATATATTAATTGGTAAAAGGTAGATTACGTATAAAGATAAAAATATTGAAATATTTATGGTAATCCTTATTAGTGCCAGAGGCGAATCTAGGATTTTTCGAACATGAGTGCACCAAGTAAAATGTATTGAAGTGAGAATTGATCCTTAATCCTCAAGGTCAAAAGCTCAACATTTAACCATGTGGACTTCTTGTAGTACAGGTACCAGAATATAATATTATACAAAATTTTAAAAAATATATATATAAAATATCTAATTTTACAAAGAGACCACGGATGTCGATGCCCTATGTTTTGCCTCTAAATTCGCCACTGATTAGTGCCATGCACATACTAAATTTGAAGTATGAATATTTAAGAGAAAAATTATACTTAAATGGTGTCTATCATTTATGTTCATAACCTCAAGAGGAAAGACTATTGGTGACATTTTTTGTATTGATATTTTTTTTTTAAATTTTTTGTTGGTTAGATTTGTTTACAAAATTGAGTAAAGTAAATAATACTACTACTAAAGAAATGTCACTTTCTCCCCATATTTAAATTTTGAAATGTTTCAATAATATCTGGTCATTTTGATCTCAAAATACAACTAACTCTATAACAATCTGTATTAATCATTTTAAAGCATTTGCCCTATGTTCTTTAAATTAAAATTATTTACTAAAAATATTTAATTTAGTAACATTAATTCTATTTTACAACATCGTATACTATATATACGATACACACGTGCAATGCACGTGCCGTGAAACTAGTCAACATAAATGTGGTTGTGACTTTTTAAAGAGGTGATAATTTTGATTTTAAATAATTTCGGGGTGATAGGACCCGTAAAATATAAGTGTGTAGTTGAAAATCCGGTAATAGATTGAGGACTGATTTGACCATTTTCTCTCTCTATATATAGATAAAAAAAATAGATAGATTAGTTACATGAATTTCTGAATTTCAAATTAAACAACATATTAATTTTAGATATAAATAACATCCTAATTAACTATCAAACATGTTGTTACTTATCTAAAATTTAATACCCGAATAACTTATTTCAAAACCCATTGTTGCTCTTATTCAATGTGCCCAATGACCCCTAAAATATTACTTTACTACCATAACATGTACAGTAGCATTTAAGAGATCTCCACTTTCCCACCAAGGAGGGAAGCTAAATATTCTCTCTTTTTAGTTTCTCCTCTTCCTCTCTATTCTCCTAACCCTGCAGCCAGGAGAAGAAATCGTGTAACATTGAAAACGCTGTTGTGCGGAAAGTGCCATAGCCACCAATTTCAAGCAAAATCTGTTGTCAAACACCGCCAAAACTACCCATTTGACAGTTTCGTAGTAATGGACGAAGGAGAAGGGGGTTTGAATTTTGATTTTGAGGGTGGCTTAGACACTGGGCCAACACACCCAACTGCATCTGTTCCAGTAATACAATCTTTCGATCACACTGCAGCCGCCGCTCCAAGTGCTAATATTAACCCGCCTACTGTCGCGGCAGCTGTTGGCGGCCAAGGCGATGTAGGATTTGTTGGAAATCGTCGGAGTTTCAGGCAGACTGTTTGCCGCCACTGGCTGCGGTCGCTGTGTATGAAGGGTGATGCCTGCGGCTTCCTTCACCAGTATGATAAATCACGAATGCCCATTTGTCGCTTCTTTCGACTCTATGGTGAGTGCCGTGAACAGGACTGTGTTTATAAGCACACGATTGAGGATATCAAGGAGTGCAACATGTAAGACTTTTTGCTAGTTTGCTGATTTTTAGTTTCTGTTTATGCTCATCTATTGCTGACTAAACTGTCCCTTATTTTTTTTTTTTGAACTTGGTAACTTTGTATTATAACACAAAAGTACATGGGTAGTACTAACCTTATATACAGGTGAACTCCAAAACTCCACTGTTCTAAATTTAAATTGAGTCTAAAACATCAATTAGAGACAGTTTCACTTGAGTATATAATTGATTGCACCAAAAACGTAACAATAAAATGCAGTTGAGTTTAACTTTCTGCATACTATTCTCTATGCTCTCAAAATACCTAGAATTTCTCTCTTTCCAGGTTACCCACCAGATTGAAGCAGGGATAGTTCTCCATCTAGTTTTGTCTTTAGCTAGAAGTCCAACCTCCTCCCAACTTTTTAGTGCTTCAGTAATTCTCCTAGGCATAGTCCAGGAAATGCCTTTGAGACTCAAGAATACCCTCCATAACTGTTGAGTACATTTGCAGTGTAGAAAAAGATGGTTAACTGCTTCTGATGTTTCTCCACAAAGAAAACACCTAGAACATAAGGTTATCCCCTTTTTCATAACATTATCCTGTGTCAAAGCGGCTTCCTTTGCTAGCAGCCATATAAAACATGAGACTTTGTAAGGAATTCTGCCTTTCCAAATTTGTCTCCACGGCCAGGTAGGAATCTGTTGCCTTGGTTGCTCCATCAACCTATAAGCTGCACCTACTTTAAATATACCTGTGTTGCTTCCTTTCCACCATAATGCATCCTCTTCAGCCTGGAGTCCATTGAAATTTCCAACAATGTTGAGAAATTCTGCCACCCTCATCACTTTCTAGTCATTGAGATGTCTTCTGAAATGGAAATTCCAGCCCTGTGTTGTTCAAATCTCCGCAATGGTCCTTTGTTGTGAGAGAACTAGGTTATATATGTATGGATAAAGGAGTTCCAGATTACCTGACTTATGCCATTCATCCTTCCAAAATTTGGTTTTGTTCCCATTCCCCACTTTCACCTTGGAGTTGAGTTTGACTTCCTCGCATAATTCTCTTATGGATCTCTATAACATGACCCCATAAGGTGAAGTCATATCCTTGGTCATCTAACTATCTTCAGCCTCATATTAGGCACCTACAATACTTTCCCACATTAACTGATCTTCAACTGAGCACCTCCACAACGACTTCATTCTGAGTGCTTCACTTTGAAATATCAGATTCTTTATTCCCAATCCACCATTCTTTTTCCCAGTTACCATTGATTCCCATTTTACCAGGTGAAATCTTTTCTTCTCACCTTGCCATAGGAATTTCCTTCTTATCCTATCCAAATTTTGATGACCCCTGTTGGAATAGGAAACAATGACATCATGTATGTTGGTAGAGCATCAAGGACCGAGTTGATGAGGGTTAACCTCCCTCCCATAGATAGGTATTGAGTTTTCCATCTAGCCAATTTTTTCTCACACTTCTCTATCACACCATTCCAAATTTCAATAGACTTGGATTTTGCTCCCAAAGGCATGCCCAAGTAGGTTGTTGGCAAAGTGCCAACTTCACCCCCAAGAATTGAGGCTATACAACTCATATTATTGTCTTCATTAATGGGATACATGAAGCTTTTCCGCCAATTAATGTGTAGGCCAGATACCCCTTCAAATAGGACCGGAATTACCCTTAAATATTTCAATTGTTTTTCCTCAGCTCCACAGAAGATGAGTGTATCATCGGCATATTGAAGGTGTGTCATTTCCAAACTTTCAGCTCCATCTCTCGATACATAAAACCTTGCAGCCATCCTCTTGTGTTAGTTGTCTTAATCATTCTGTTTAGACCCTCGATAGTGATTAAGAACATGAAAGGTGATAGTGGGTCATCTTGCCTGTGTACTCTTTGTGAGCTGAAAAAGCCTGCAGGAGACCCATTGATTAAAACAAAAAAGTTTATTGTTGTGATGCAAAACATAATCCAGTTCATCCACTTCTGTCCAAATCCCATCCTTTCTAAGATCTTCATCAGGTACTTCCAATTAACACGATTGTATGCTTTTTCTATGTCTAACTTGCAGAGAATGGCTGGCTTATTTTGTTTAGTCCTGGACTCTACTGCTTCGTTATCAATCAAAACCGCGTCCATGATTTGTCTCCCTTTATAAATGCCATTTGTTGTGAATCCACCAGTTTGTCTATCACACCCTTCAGTCCCTCTGTGAGTACTTTAGATAGTATTTTATAAATACTACCTATAAAATTGATTGGTCTATAGTCCCTTAGCTCCTTTGTTCCTTTCTTTTTTGGTACAAGTGCAATGAATGTAGCATTAAAGCTCTTCTCAAAAACTTCTTGATCATAGATTTTCTGACAAGTATCCATTATATCCTTCTTCACTATCTCCCAACACTTGATGAAGTGAAACCATCTGGTCCTGAGGCCTTATCAGTTGCACATAGCTTTAGACATGTTAGCACTTCATTTTCCTCGAATCTTCCTTGAAGGGCCATTTTCTCTTCTTCGGTAATGACTAGGCAGTGTGCATACTGATGAGTAGGTCTCCATGGTATGGGTTCCGTATACAACTTCTTGTAGTAAGTGATTATTTCTCCTTCAATTTCAGCTGGCTGTTGAGTAACTTCCCCCCTATATCATTAATTGATCAATGTTGTTGTACCTTTTGTGAGAATTTGCCATTTTGTGGAAAAACTTGGTATTTTTGTCCCCTTCCTTAACCCATAGTATTCTTGATCTTTGTCTCAATGCAATTTCCTCCTTCTTAATCAGTTCCTCATATTCTAGGACTCTTCTTCTATAAGCACTCTGTTTTCCCTCTCCATGTCCATTTCTGCCAACTATTCTAGCAGTTTCTTTCGTTGTAGGCCAAGGTTTCCACTCTCCTCTTTTCCCCATTCCTTAAGTTTGGGCTTCAAAGCTTTAAGTTTGCAGGCCAACACATAGTCTGGTTCCTGAGAATCTGAATGATGACCACCGGTCTTCTACTTTGTCAACAAAACCTTTTTATCGTAACCACCAATTTCAAACTTAAAATAACTTTTATTTCTCTCCCAGCTTTCACCAATCAAGTCTATTGGAATATGATCTGAATTCAGCCTTTGCAAAGGGATCTGTTTCAGATTATTGAAGCTGTCATCCCATCTTTTGAGAACAAGATTCTATCAATTCTAGAGGTTGCTACATGCTGGTCTCTTTTAAACAAGGTATATGAAGCATCTTCTAGTTGTAAATCGACCAATTCCATGTCTTCTATGAAAATAGAGAACTCCTTCATACCCCTTGTTCTACTGTTGCAATTTTTCTTCTCCGATATATACCTAGAGACATTGAAATCTCCACACAGTGCCCAGGGCCCTTCATATATTCTTCCCACACTAGTCTCCTCTCCTTGTAGTCGTTTGGGGCATACACTCCAGTTATGTGACAATTGTAGTTCTGTGTTTGGGATTCAAAACTACAAGTAATGGAGTAGGTTCCTATTTCTAAGACCTCCCCCTTCCATGCCCTCTCATCCCACATCGAAATGATTCCGCCTCTTGTTCCACTGGCTTCAAGGCAAGCATGTCTGATCCATCTACCTCCCCAAACCTGATTTGCTACTTCTGTGATATTCCCCTCAAGCTTAGTTTCTTGGAGACAGATGATGTCTACCCTCAATTTGGAAATTAAGCTTTTGATAGTCTCCCTCTTCTCCCTGTTGTTCAATCCCCTGACGTTCCATGACACTAGTTTAAACTTCATCTTGCAGCTAGAGTGGTGTTTCTCCCTTTGTTCCTATTCCCCGAGCTTTTGAATTTTACATCAAATGAGACAAGACCTAAGTTGCTCGGACTCGGGTGCAGGTATCCGAGACGGATGTGAATCCGAGAGTTGGATTTGGCAAAATTTAAATTTTAAGATTCGAGGGTGCGAATCCGAGTATGGATACGGGTGCGGGGATTCGGGTAGTAATAGTAATAGTAATAGTAATAGTAATAGTAATAGTAGTAGTAAATTTTTTCGTTTAACCCAAATAATGCACTCTCCTACATTGGGACATTTAAAAGTATAAATTAATTATAACTTGTTACTAACTAATTTAAAAAAAATTATAATTCCTTTTATTTATTATAAAAAAGAAATAATCATATATATATAGCCTTCATAAAATGCCGTACATTTCCCCTTCTTCTCCCAAAAAACCCTTCGCTGCTCGGTTTCTTTTCAAGAAAAAAAGCTTTCTCCTTTGTTCTTTTTCAAGAAAAAGACTCTGAATCCTTTGTTCTTTCCCATAGAACCTTCGTCTCCTCTGTTCTTATACAAGAAAAAAGCTCTGCCTCCTCTCTCTCTCTTCTTGTAAGCTTTGCCTCTTCTCTATTCTTTTCCATGGAGCAATCAGATCTCGTGACAACTTTGTCGGAGAAAAAGCCGTCAACTTTCAGGGGCCATGAAACTGATCTCTTCTTTTCTAATTTTTTTTCTTGGCTCTGGTCAAAGTATCCGGATCGGATTGACCGAATCCGACACGCACCCCGCACTCGCGCCCGCACCAGTGTCACGTCGAGACGGGTTTGGCTACAAAAATGAAGAGTCCGCGCAATATAGGACAAGACTTTTAAGCTCTTGTGCACCTTTGATTTTGTTCTTTTTAACTTCAGTGCCTTGTTCATTCTTCTTGCTTGTCTACAACTATCTATCTGAAGAAGTAATTCTAAAGATCTTCCCCAATTTGATCAGATTTTGTTGCACCCAAGAGGAATTTTGTTGTTGTTGCAGAATTGGCTTGGCTTCCTCCACTTCCCAATCAACAATTTATGTATTTGAATTTCGTAGCACTATCCCATTCGCCTTTGTTCTGTGCTACTACCGACACCATTCCTATCAATGTAATGGTGAATTTCTTTCCCCGTAACCATCGCAGTTCCCCTATTTTTATCTTTAGATATCATCGTGACAACCTTCGCATATGTAATCTTATCTGGTGCGACTGTTATAATTGCATGCATAGCTTCGATGTCACAGGCAAAGCCCTGTTCTTTCTGGGCTTCTGATTGGTCAAGGGTCCTTGGAAAATTTATTCCCTAGGTTGTTTTCCATTTGCCTGAATCCTGACAGCAAAGTACAAGAGGTTTGGTCCCCACAAGGATGGAATTTGCTCTTTAGGAGATTTCTTAATGATTGGAAAATAGAGTGGGTATCGGATATGCTAGCTTTGATTGGAGATTTTCCTGGCACAAATCTGGAAACAGATAAATTGCTATGGAGGCATCATACTGATGGTCAATTCTATGTGAACAGAATGTATAAAAGGGATCTAGCCACAATTGCGGGGAAGAAATCAGGGCCATGGAGTACTATATGGAAAAGTGTAGCCCCTACTAAGGTGAAGTGTTTCACTTGGTTGGTAACTAGGAGGTCTTGCCTGACACATGATAAACTTCAAAAGAGGGGAAAAATTATTGCCTCAAGATGTTATCTTTGTAAAGGGGCTCTAGAAACCAACAATCATCTGTTTCTCCACTGCAAAGTAACAACACAGGTATGAGCTCTATTCACCAATATAAAGAGCCTAAATTGGATTATGCCAGAACATACAATAGACCTACTAAGTTGTTGGGTCAGAAGGGGAGGCAGTAAGAGCCAGAGGAGGTGGTGGAGAACAGTACCTGCTTGTATCTGGTGGATCACTTGGAAGGAGAGAAATCAGAGAATTTTTGTAGGGAAAGAATGCACTATAGAGAAGATTAAGTGGAAAGTAATTACCACTTTAGGTTTTTGGTGTAAAG